>MU227649.1:12258175-12291001 GCA_018584345.1 Thuja plicata
TATATATATATATACTTTTGTTTGTGTCTCTGTGTCTATGTGTGCTTATTCCTTTGACACTTACCTCATATGTATCCATATATAGGCTTATGTGTCAATTTCTATATCTCTATACACATATGTTTCCATATATTTCTCTCTTTGTGTGTGTGTGTGTATATGTATGGATATAATTATATACATACATATATATGTGTGTGTATGTATTTATGTATCTATGTATGTACATGTATATATATACACACACACAATAGCACATATGCATACTTATGGTTACATAAACACACATATAAATAACCTAACCTTTCAAAGTCTTGTTTAATATTCAATGCGATGCATAGCTAAAAAAATGCATTTATACTTCCTTTCCAACATCTCTTAAACATCCTTGTAGGCTTCTTTAGCTCATCTCGCTCTGAGGAAAGACAAAAAAAAAAGCAATGAATTATGGCTCATGAGAATATCCATTCTTTGGAAATGGCTAAAAAATAGGCGTTTATGATGAAACTGGACTTATCTAAGGCTTATGATAGAGTTGGCTGGCAATTCCTGCAAATGGTTATGTCTTCTTTTGGCTTCGACAAAGGTGTCATCAAAATTATAATGCAACTGGTTTCCATGGTTTCCTCTTCAGTCATTGTTAATGGGGGGTCCTCCAATTTGTTTAGACTAACTAGAGGTCTTAGACAAGGAGATCACATTTCTCCAATTCTGTTTGAAATACTTGTTGAATGCTTAGGGAGATACATCAATAAAATGGTTGCAAAAGGTGAAATAAGTGGCATTCAACCGTCTTCAGCTAGAACTATCTGTTCCCATGAGAAATTTGTGGATGATACTCTTATAATGGGGGAGGCTACTGTTAAAGAAGCCAAAAACTTGAAGAAAGGCCTTTCTATTTATACAGCTGCTACTAGTCAACTTGTCAACTGGTCTAAAAGCTCAATTTTATTTATAAATACTCTGGAAGAAAGACAGAAGAAGATGTCAGCTATCCTTGGTTGTTCTATTGGGAAACTTCCCTCTTCTTATTTGGGGTTACCTCTTTGTTCCAAACCTTCGGAAAGCCTCTGGCATATTATCTTAGACACATATAACAATAATATTTCTGGTTGGAAAGGGGCTCTTCTCAACAATTTGGGAAAACTTCAATTATTGAAATCAACTCTTCAAAATCTCCCTATTTATGCTATGAGCTTGTTTAAAATACCCCACAAAATTGCTACCGAGATTGAGAAATCCATAAAATATTCCTTTGGTTAGGGGTTGAAGAAAAGAAAAGGCTTAGTCTTGTGTCTTGGGATAAAGTTTGCAAGCCTAAAAAGTTGGGAGGTCTTGGTCTGAGAACTATAAAAATGTCAATAAAGCCCTTTTGGAAAAACAACTTTGGAGAATTTATGGAGATAAAAAAGAATGGAATAGTATTATTAGAAATAAATATCTTTTCACTTATAACTCCTTGGATGATTTTATAAATGATGATGTCTGTATCAATGGTTCTTCTATTTGGAATAGCATAAACTCGACCAAAGTTTTGATTATTAAAGGTAAAAGATGTAAGCTGGGAGATGGTAAGAGAATTGATTTCTGGGATGATGAATGGATCCATAATGTACCTTTGTCTAACAATCAAGAGTGGAAACAAGCCATTTATAGATGCAAAGGATCTATTGGAACTAAAGCATATGATTATTGGCAGGATAACAAATGGAAGAATCTGGGAGAAATTGATAGTAGATTCGTTTCCCTCCAACATGAGCTGCAGACCTAGTATATTAAACATAACTTCCAAGACTCAATTGTTTGGAATTCAACACCTGATGGAAAGTACACGGTGGCTTCTGCTATCAATATTTTCAATGAAAGAGAAGAGAGGCCTCCTTGCTCCTATGTGTGGTATAATAAACTCATTCCCAAAATCAATTTCTTTTATTGGCTTCTTATTTAAAATACCTCTAACCATTGATAATATTGCTAAAAGGGCATTCAATATTGTGAATAGATGTGTTCTTTTCTTGGAAAACTCTGAATCTTGTGATCATATCATGCTAACTATCCCTTCTCTTGTAAGGTTTGGGAAATTATCTTTAGAAAATAGAATCTTTGTTGGTGCTTCCCTCTTATATGGCAGGATTTTGTTGCTCAATGGAGCTATCCCCTCATAATTTTATTGATAAAGATCTCTGGTCCCTAATTCCTCCACACTTTTGTTTGAAAATATGGAAAAAATGCAACAATAAAATTTTCAAAGAGAAATAGTCTTGCCATGAAGCTGTTGGAAACCAAATCAGCAGGGCGCTAGAAGAAAACTATCTCTTCTAAAAAAATGATTCTAAAGATAGTGTGAGGAATAGTGATTGGCATGTCAGAGTTCCTGATCATAAAACCAACTCTCAGAGAGCTATGGCTACCTGTACTTCACCTCCAGAGGACTGGGTCAAAGCTAACTTTGATGGGGCAGCAAAAGGAAATCCTGGCATAGCTAGAGGAGGAGGCATAATAATATATTAGAATGGTATTTGTGTTGGTGCTATTGATTCCCCTCTAGGAGTGTAATCAAACCACAGAGAGGAAGCTATGACAACTCTCAATGTGATTTTTCTGGTGGAAGAGCTGGGATGTAAGAAAGTATGGTTGGAGGGTGACTCTTTAAATATTATTAATAATAGCAAAGGTCTTAGTAAGGCTTCATGGATAATTGACCATATTATTGATAAAATTATGGATGTAGCATCAAAATTCACCTCTTTTCATGTCACCCGTAATTTTTGTGAAACTAACCAAGTGGCAGATAGTCTTGCCAACCTAGGAGTGAAAAATGATGTCACTTGTAAGTGGCACAAAAAAACTAAGTTTAATGATGACATTAATTCATTGCTCAATTATGACTGGGTTAACCACAAGGTAGGTGAAGTTAATCATATTAATCATATTGGTTAATGCGATATGGATTTTGGGCATGGTGATAGTGATGTGCCATGTGAAGTGTCATATAAATTATAATTTCAAGTCGCCACATGCTTTCTGGGGTATCAAGAATCAGTCTGTTTATTTAAAGCTTTATTGGCACATTGAGCCGAAGTCTGTTAAAAACTTATTTCATGCTTTCTGGGGTATTAAGAGTCATTATGTATGAACATTGAGCCGAACTCTGTTAAAAACTCAAAGATTGCTAGACATTATAACAAAATAGAGGAGAACAAAGAAATGGGTGGAGACCTTAAAAGGGAAGAACCTATGGTTTGCAAATGGAGGAAGGAAAATGAATTCTAGAGAAATCTCAAGAAGGGCAAAGTGCACAGATATCTCAAATGGCTCCATGGTAACAATAAGGAGGTTACGAAGGCATTTGTGCCAGGTTGGGAGAATGGGAAAGTGAACATAATGGGTAAATCATTTACCCTAACTTTGGAACGCCTAGTTGAGATCACTAGTCTCCCCTTGGAGGGAATGCAGTTCTCAGAAGATTAAAAAGATGGTAATAAAGCCTATAAATCTTTCCTGAAGATTGATGAGGAGCGGGCCATGCTTGTGAAAGGCGACTTGGACTATGTTATGCTGTCAAATATCAAGCGAACCTGGGTCTTTGTCATTAGAGAGATCATGGAGTACTTCACGCTCTATGAAAGGTATTCCAAGGTTTATAACTACCATTTTGTTCTGGTTAACCATTTTCCTCATGAGATTAGGGTTTCTTTCCCCTATTATCTGTTAAGTTTGCTTAATTAGAGTATAATTGATCACAGAGTTAAGTCATCCCCTGTTTTACATGAGGGTCTTATTCTTCTGATTATGAACTATGCTAAAAACCATATTCCTGACCCTATACCTTAGATAATTGAAAATGTAAAAAGGAAGAGTGTGGAGATTTCTACAAGCAAGAAGTCTAGAAAGGCTTCAAACAAAAAAAGTCGTAAAGGCCCTGTTGCTGCTGACATTACTCTGTCAATTTATGATGATATTGAAGGGATGAAAATAGAAGATGAGTAGGATGTGGAATCATTTGATGATTAAGGATTGGTTGGGGATCCAAGCAGTAGACAAGAAATGAAGATTAATACCCCTATAACTAATGAGCCTATGGCCAAGAAAGGGGAAATTGAGAATACCCAGAAGACGAACAACTCTATTCTGGAAGAGATTTTTGAGAAAATTGATAATCTCATTGATACCTTCATTGTGGACCAACATATCAACAATGATGATAAGGAGAAGCATAACCAGGAGATTCAGGAGATTAACAAGGATTCAGGGAACTTTGAGGAGAAAGAGAATGAAAAGGGTAACAATGAGAACAAGAGGAGGACACTGCTACTGAGGAAGTGACCGAACATGTCTACATTAAAATCAATGATATTGACATTAAGGAGGATAACCAAAAAGAGAATGATTACTGTGATGTCATTCCTTCACCCCAAGAGAATCTGAATGGTGAAAATGAGCAGACGAATAATCATAAGTAAAGGAGCCTAGAAGAAGAGCTCAGGGAAAAAGACATAAAAGTTAAAAGAACCATTAATATCTCTTTTCTCCAAATGGCTATAAATAAGGCAGAGAATGGCTATAACATTGACAAATGGATTTAAGATGATATGAAGGAGCTGCAGGTCAAATACAAGGATCTGGAAGAAATAAATTCTCTACAGGAGAAAATTGTGGACAAAATGCGTAATGATGCGGCCATGTACCGGAAAGGGAAAGATGTATTTGATAAGGTAAACAACAACAACCTCACTATGGAAGAAAGGTTAAACACCATGGTCGACAATAGGCTAAAAAATATCACTGAGAAGATCAATAACAACAATATTCTTCTCAAAAAGTTGACAAAGATAAGCAAAATGGGCATACAAAACTCTGTGGATAACCTGAAAGCGCTTCAAGCCATGCTGGAAGGGAACTACAATGATAGAGCTAAGTAGGAGGAAGAAGGTAAATATGAAACTCAGACCTCGGGGCTGGGAACCAAGACCAGATCAAGCACCAAAAAGAAATCTGATGTTCAGATGAAATACATCACAAAGCTGCGGGATTCGATCCAGACTATGGAATTGCAGATGGAAGAAATCCATATTTTGGAAGACCATATGGATGTTGTTGAGTAATTACTGCTAGAATGTTTTGGCTGCTGGAAGTTGTTTCAACACTATTTTGCTGGAAGTAAATCCTTGTCTATTTTTTTGAGTATTAATGTTCTTTATTCTGTGATCAAGGGTTTAGCCCTTTTTGTGGTCATTTATCTTCTATGATAGATTGTTGTCATTTCTGTGCTTTGTGCTTTTATCTCATTTTTATGTAAAGGGTTTTGGGCCCCTTCAAAACCTATTGTTACCTTAATCAAAAACAATATTATGTGCAACATACAAAAGAGATCTCCAAAAAATAGTGTGCCCAATGTTTGAGCCATAATATAGCATGCTCCACCTCACCAATCTTAGAAATAAATGATAGACTATTGACAATATTTCATTTCCTTCCACTTACACCAAATAATACCTCAATGGAAACAACTTTATCATTTCCACAATATGTGCAATCATTAAAATATTTTAGGCAACACATTGATGCATTGTTAAATATAAACACATGTTGCATCTACAATGAAATATATATTGGTATGTCCATAAGGTAGAAGCATATGTAGATTATATGTGCAAGGGGTTATGCTAAAAAGGGGTTCATCATATTTCTTTGGAAAATAACTTGGACCTAGGTGAGCAACCCATAGTCCTTAAAAGAATAACTTAGGTAGAGGAGATTCTTAAAGCAAGAGTTGCTCTAGTTTTTCAAGTGACTCACGCAAAAGGTGGCCTATACAAATATACTAGTCATAAAATAAGTTTCCCTAAATATATTTCAAATATTGCACGTGTTCTTCCCCATGGATTGCAATATCTAGAGGTGATCATTATTTGCAAAATAAATATAGAAGAGAAAACTTATAATTGTTAAGTAAAGAAGTAACATGTTATGGATTCATTGAATTACAAAATCCAATTCGATCAATACTATAGTGATTTTGTAATAGATTTTGATGCACTTGACTTATTGCTGGATGCCACCACTAATGTATTATACATGTCGCACATTCTAACAAAGAATACAAATCATATAATTGTTTCGCCAATAAAGGAAACTTCTCAAATAGACAATGAAATTTATTTTCAAGCATCTTCATCATTTGTTCCCAAGCTACCTGATGAACCTTCTGGATTAGAATCCATTAAAATAATCTTACAAATTGACACTAAACAAAAGAGTATAATTGCTTGGCCCAAAATACATCAATCTCTAATAAATAAATATAATACTGAAGGATTGTTAAGCATGGATTTCCCTACCTTGTTCCTAGTTGGTGTTGTTTTTCCTCTTCAACTGCGTGAAAAAGACATTTATTTACATGAATATGCTTTTCATTTAATAAGATATCACAATCAAAGATTTGGAGAGCATCTTAGTTTCAACTATTTTCTATACAATTTAATTATGAGACATCGGTGCTATCAATCAACAACAATTTTTTTCCAAAACTAACTTAGAAGAGGTTGTCCCCATGACTTTGAAATCCCTCTGAGAATGATTGTACAACACTCCTGATGATCATTTACCAAATTATTTGATGTGATTTGATGCATATTTGAGAGGTACACAAGTGTATTGGAGTAGGTGTCGTACACTGCTTATTTGTATGATACAACAATTTGGAACTCCAAAACTCTTCTTTACATTAAGTGCAATTGATACAAAATGGCCTAACATCCATAAATCAATCTTCGCCATTGACAACCAAAATATATATTTTTCAAGAAAATAATTTATAGAAAGTGTCATTCAAAATTCATACATAGCAACATTATACTTGCATCATAGATTCACAATATTTTGTGAAGAGATTATCTAAAAGATCTTCCAAGTGGTTCATCATTGGTATAGATATGAATGGAAGCATCGCGGATCACCACATATCCATGGATTTTTGTGGCTTCGTGGTGCACCTAAAATGGATACACTTGATTAGTCCAATAATAATGATGTTCTGATGGCTAAAACATTCTTCAAAAAATATGTTTCTTCTTGGAATCCATGTAGTGAAATGGAAAGAGAAAATTGCACAAATTATTCTTTTTTTAGATGATCCATGCTTAGCTGACACTACACAAATTCTATCAATGGATCCTTCATCAGATTATGAAGCATTAGTGAACACTATTCAAAGACACACAAAGTGTACAAAATAAAGTTGCCTTAATAAAAAAGGAAAAACATTTGAGTGTTGTTATAAAGCTCCTTAGTCTACACAACAACTCTTTACATTAACAATTGATGACAATCAAAATGCATCTTACAACCCTGCAAGAAATGATGATCATCTCAATATTCACAATCCACACATGCTTTGAATATGGAGAGCCAATGTAGATTGTCAACCTATTACTTCTAAAAAATTTGTCTTGTAATACATTTCAAAGTATGCTTCCAAATCAGATAGAATATCTGAAACATATATTGACATATTAAAGAAAGTAGTGGATGAAAGTAAGCCTAAATGTAAGGCCTTATTATCTTATCAAAATTTTATGATAGGGATAATTGTAGATCATTATATTGGAGCACAAGAAACTTTTCACATGCTCTAGAAACTTCTACTTGTTAGGACCAACCATACATTTATATCACTCAACATTGGTAGGAAGATATTGCAGCATGTTGCAAGATTGGAAACTGACAATGAACTCTCTTTTAGTTATATACACCATTACATGGAGCAACCATTTTGCATGAAAACTATTTTTCTGATATAGTTAACACAAATGTATTCATATAGTCCTCAACGGAAAAAAGAAAAGTAGCAAAAAGACAAAAAAAAATGCAGTTGTAATTGTGCATCCTCGATTTAAACACCCTTCAAATGAAGATTGTGATGATTTTGAAACAATCTATTGGAGTGAATTTCTCCTTTAAAAAAAAAAATTGTGGCATAGTTGTAGACATTGGAATCTCAAATCATGAAATAATCACAAACTGGAAACTATTCAACACAACAAATTACATACATTGGCACATTGGTTGCATTGGTAAAAATATACAAAGTGAAAATGATGATGACAATGTTGATAGAAATAATCAAGATGACCATGACATAGGTCTTTATGAATGGAAATTCCTCTCCCAAATGGGTCCCACAAATAATTACAGTAAGTGAACTAAAATTATTGCATAGATGAGACTTTGATATGAACTATCCATGGAACAAAATTACTATCAAGGAAGAGTTACATAATATTGCAACCCAATATATATCAGCAACCAAATCCAACCACCAAATAGTTACCCAACATTTTTCAACAAAAAATAAAGCATTTCCCCATCTTGCACCCAATCAAGAGCTTGCATTGAAAATTATTCTATAACACCATTCAAATGTATGTCAAAAAACACCTTGACGAATGATTATACATGAGAAAACTGACACTGGTAAATCATTTCTCATTAATTACATTAGGAAAACCATTAACATCTCTCCAAATGTTATTACAAACCTGTTACTTGTTCTTGCACCAATAGGTGTTGTTTCCTATAATATACAGGAAACAACCATACATAGAAGTCTTCATATCCCTATTAAATAATTACACCCTCTTGCAAGACAATCTTTGATGTCCTTCCAATAAAAATTGAAACACTTCAAATACATACTGATCGATGAGATGAGATTCTTATGGCCAAAGCTACTGCTGAAAAATAGACAGTTGCTTATGCCAAGCCTTCCCTCACAAACAACATGAAAATTTTGGTGGTATGTGTTGGAATAGTCCCAAAGGATAACTGAGAGGGGGGTGAATCAGTTATTAGCTATTTTAATTATTTTCTTCTATTAGATATAAATTAACATAAAGCAAATGCACATTCAGATAACACAATAAAGAACACAACAATTTTGGTTACGGGGAAACCAAATAGGTAAGAACCTCGGTGGGAATTAGCACCCACAAAGAACTGTACTTGAGTATAATTATCCCTGTTAGGAGATCTTGCAACCCTGTTAGGATAGGAGTTTTTCTTTACAATGCAATAAGTACAGAGACCTGGTTAAAGGCCAGACCCTGTTGGGATTCTTTTACAAGTAACCTTGTTAGGGGTGAGGACTCACTGTCCAAAAGCTCACTGCTAAAATGATGAAGGCTGCAACCTTCAGTAGAACATATATACACTATATCTGATAGATGAACTATTTGAGTAGACCTATTGTCTTGATCAGTTCCAGTGTATTGTATACTTTCACTTCTTCTTCACATAGATCTTTTCTTGATGAATGAAATCTCTTTGCTATCCCAAAACAACAGACATTCTGCTCTGTACTTTTTCTATCTCTTTTCTTATCATTCACACTTAGCATTCACCAACTGAACAACTATAAGTATCTTCCCAAAAGGAAGTGATATTCATTGGCTTTAGGAGTCACTTCAATACTTCTTTAGTCGGCCACATGAACCACACAACCTGATTAGAAACACACAACTCAAACTGAATAGACGCGACACTTCACAAAGTCAGCTCCACCAAATTAACTCCAACTTCACGAATATGATAGAAGACATTTGGCACCTTTAGATAATTATATTTAAATCATAACTAAACATTAATACAAACACACATATCCCAAAGATAAGCGCAACTCAAGAAATAATGTAATTACGTCAACTCTTCACAGATAGTCTTCAGTCACTGTAATTGTCATAACTTATTGACATAACTCAACTGAAACTTCATATCTGACTCGGCATGAATGCACATAGCATCTATAACATGTATACACCATGTAAATAAACATGCATAGCTCCAAAACATCTATACTGATAATTACATATAGAACACTGTTGTATATTATATGTTGTCATCAATGACAAACATACAATCAATTATTTGCACATAAGAAAATCTCCAACAATCTCCCCCTTTGACATTGATGGAAACATATGATATCATCAACTCAAAGTGTCTTCCTTATTTTTACAATCTTCTCAATATCTTATCAAAAGTTCCTCTTCACTGATGCTGCTATTCTAACTGTATACTCCCCTAGAGTATATTCTCCCCCTTACTAATACCCCCCCTTTGACATCAATGGAAAAGGGTGTTAAACACCATCAAGCATAGGTACTACTCTATAAGTAGAGTATTCAATCATTCATCAGTCACTAAGGACTGATGTTCTTGCTGAAAATTCTAATCAGACTCAGAAAAGGGAATTACTCTCAGCTTCTCCCTGAGATACTCAAAAGTATCTTTTGATAATGGCTTTGTAAAAATATCTTCTAATTGTTCTTTAGTGCTCATATAATCCAACTTTACTTCTCTATATACAACTTTTTCTCTTAGAAAGCGGTATTTGATCTCAATGTGTTTTGTCTTTGCATGCATCACAAGGTTCTTTGACATATTGATAGTACTAGTGTTGTCACAGAGAATAACAATAGGATAATCAATCTGAATACCAACGTCTTTAATCATCTATTTGATCCAAACCATTGTTGAACAATTCAATGCTGCTGCAACATACTAAGCTTTTGCTGTTGACTGAGAGATACAATTCCGCTTTTTACTTGTCCAAGTGACCAATCTATCTCCAAGAAATATTGCTCCTCCTGATGTACTCTTTCTGTCATCAACACAACCTGCCCAATCAACATCAGTATACACATGAAGTTTTATATTCTTTGAGTTAGGATACCATAAAACATAGTCTATAGTTCCTTTTAAATATCTAAATATTCTTTTTATTGCCATTAGGTGATTTTGTTTAGGTTTAGCGGAAAATCTTTCAACAATTCCAACTGCATTAGAAATATCAGGTCTAGATTGAGTAAGATATATGAGTTTTCCAATCATAGACTTGTATAGATTCTTTTCAACTACTGTGGAATCATCATCTTTAGAAAGCTTGCTTCCTGTTATCATGGGGTTGCTTACTGGTTTGTAATCTTCCATTTTGAAAATCTTCAATATCTCCTTCACATACTTAGACTGATTTATAAATTTGCCTTTGTCTGTTTGTTTTACATTCAATCCAAGAAAATACTTAATAGGTCCAGTCATGCTCATTTCAAACTCACTTTTCATTTCTTTGGAAAACTCTGCACTAAGTTTGTCATTACCTCCAAAGATAATGTCATCAACAAAAATAGCAACGAGTAGTAATCCTTCATTTGTCTCTCTTATGAATAAATTACAGTCTGCTGCTCCTTTTCTGAATCCTATCTTTGTTAAGTAACCATCAAGTCTCTCATACCAAGCTCTTGGGGCCTGTTTAATTCCATAAAGTGCTTTCTTTAGTCTGCATACCATGTCTAGTTTTTTTGAAAGTCTAAATCCTTCAGGTTGCTCTATGTAAACTTCTTCCTTCAGGTCACCATTCAGAAAGGCTGACTTGACATCCATTTGATATAGTTTAAAGCTTTTGAATGTTGCATAGGTCAAAAACAACTTGATAGCTTCCAGTCTTCTCATAGGGGCAAATGTATCAATGTAGTCTATTCCTTCTCTCTACACATATCCTTTACATACTAATCTTTCTTTGTTCCTTACCACTGTGCCTTCTTCATTCATTTTGTTCCTAAATATCCACTTTGTTCCAATCACGTTCTTGTCATGAGGTCTAGGGACCAGTTCACATGTTTCATTCTTGATTATTTGGTCTAATTCTTCTTGCATAGCACTTTTCCAATCTGAATCTTTTCACACATCTTCAACACTTAAGGGTTCAATCTGTGAAAGTAAGCATACATCTTCATCAACGGTTGAACCTTTTGCTCTAGATCTTGTCAAGAATTTAGCACTCTGATCTCCAATGATATCTTCCTTAGAGTGGTATTTGGATGTGTATTTTGAGTTCTTAGGAGTGATACTTTCATCTATAATCTGTGATTCTTCTTCACTTGGTTCAAGATTGTTACATGAAACATCAATATAGTCAAACATTTATTCAATAACTATGTCCTTATTGATGGGTCTGGGCTCATATTCAATCATGGGAGCATAGTCATAATATCTTTCTTGAATCATAAAATTCTCATCAATCTTCACATGAGTTCTTTCAATGATCTTCTTTAATCTTAGATTAAAACATCTATAGGCTTTGCTTTTAGTAGAGTAACCAAGAAAAATACCTTCGTCGCTTCTAGCATCAAACTTTCCAATTCTATCATCTCTCTTGATGTAGCACTTGCTTCCAAAGATTCTGAAGTATTTTACAGTAGGTACATTACCAAACCAAAGTTCATAGGGTGTCTTGTCTGCACCTGGTCTCAATTGTATTCTATTGATAGTATAGACTGTTGTACTAACAACATCTCTCCAATAGGTATGGGCAACTTTTACTTTAATCATGATAGTGCGTGCTATGTCAAGTATTATTATGTTCCTTCTTTCTGCAATCCCTTTCTGCTGAGGGGTTCTAGGTGCACTCAACTGTCTCTTGATTCCATGTTCTTCACGGTAATCATAAAAATGGTTAGAGGTGAATTCTCCTTCTCTATCACATCTCTGACATTTTATCTTTAATCTAGATTCATTCTCAACCTTAGCTTTGAACACTTTGAACTTCTCAAAAGCTTCAGATTTGTCTTTTAGGAACGCAACCCACATCATCCTTGAGAAATCATCAACAAATGAAATACATTTCTCCATAGTATGATCTTGTTTGAGTAGGTCCACATAGGTCTGTATGTATCAGATCTAAATTTTTTTTAGCAAAGTCTTGTTTGCTCCTTAATGAGGTCCTCACATTCTTCCCCATCACATGTTCCCTGCACATGGTTTCAATTGGTCTTGCAATACTTGGAAGGTCTCTTACTGCCTTTACATTACTTATCTTGACTATGTTGTCAAAATTGATATGACAAAGTCTCTTGTGCCATAGCCAACTGTCATCTAGTTTTGCAACAAAATAACTTACTTCAGAATTGAGCTAAAATAAATTACCTTTGGTCTTTGAGCCTGATGTAATCATGTCTCCTTCTTTGTTGTTAATGATGCACTGGTTTTTTTTGAATTCCAACTCATATCCTTTATCAAGCACCTGTCCAACACTTAGTAAGTTATGATGTAAGCCATCAACATAAAGAACATCATCTATCTTATTCTTTCCATCTAAGGTGATAGAACCTCTGCCTATGATAGGTTTGGGAGTTTTATCTCCAAATATAACCATGCCACCTTTTTACTTGTTCAAATGTACAAATCTATCTTTGTCTCCTATCATGTGGTGTGAACATCCATTGTCAATTATCCAGTCAGTTCTGATGTCAGCTTTTGAAACTAATGCTAACTCTTGTGTTTTTTCTTCATCTTCTTTGTCCATTTATTCAAGCATCTTTTCAATGTCTTTAATGACAAAGAAACCAATTTCATCTTCTCCTAAATCATCACCAGTTACAACATCTTTAGCATGATAACATTCCTTAGTGTACTTGGGCTTGTAATCTGATCTGAACTTCTTGACTCTTGTAGGACACTTGGATGCAAAGAGACCAACTTTGTTGCATGAAAAACATTTGAATGGTAGTTGTCCTTCATATTTCCCTTTCCCTTTCCTTTTTTTCTTGGCAATCATACCAATGATTTCTTCTAGTTTTGTATCCACTTCTTCATTATTACTAGAGCTACTTATAGATTTCTTGTTGTGGACTGAGGCTTCGAAAGTTGTCTCACTTTTAGGTTTTGTCTTCAATCTTGATATCTTAAATGTAGATATTTTGTTGATCAAGGTCTCTCTCTTGAAGTGTTTTGAAAATTGTGTAGTCTCATCTAAGATATTGATCTTGCTCTCATAGTCTATTGTTAGTGTGGTCATTAGTTTGTCCATTATATCATCCTCTGAAATTTATCCACCATTGTTTCTTATACCTGATATAGCTTCATTAATCCTCTGATTGTAAGATCTGATGTTTTCTTCAGGTAGCATCTCTAAATTATTGTATATTTTCTTCCATATCTTTCTGTGCGCATTCATTGCTTGGATGTCTCCTTCAAACATGTCTTCTAAATATTTCCAAATGGAATATGCTTTGTCTACCTTTTTGATCTCATAAAATTGAATGTCAGATAGGGAACTCATTAAGGCTTCTTTGGCAATTGCATTTTGAGTGAACGCTTCCTTTTGTTTAATTGTAGAATATTCTTTTGCAAGGTCTTTTAGGGTGGGAACTTCAATTGCTTGAGTGGCAATCTCATAGATCTCAAAACCAATGCACTAAAGATTTGTTATCATTTTTTTCTTCTAGTCAAGATAGTTTTCTCCATCAAACTTAGGACTCTCTTTCCTGATGTATGCCATTTGATCTACCTTAAGTTGTTAGGCTTTCTCTCCAAGGCACTTGGATCTGATACCAATTGTTGGAATAGTCCCAAAGGATAACTGAGAGAGGGGGGGGGGTGAATTAGTTATCAGATATTTAATTTTTTTTCTTCTCTTAGATATAAATTAACATAAAGCAAATGCACATTCAGATAACACAATAAAGAACACAACAATTTTGGTTACGGGGAAACCAAATAGGTAAAAATCTCGGTGGGAATTAGCACCCACAAGAACTGTACTTGAGTATAATTATCCCTGTTAGGAGATCTTGCAACCCTGTTAGGAGTTTTTATTTACAATGAAATAAGTACAGAGACCTAGTTAAAGGTCAGACCCTGTTAGGATTCTTTTACAAGTAACCCTGTTAGGGGTGAGGACTCACTGTCCAAAAGCTCACTGCTAAAATGATGAAGGCTGCAACCTTCAGTAGAATAGATATACACTATATCTGATAGATGAACTATTTGAGTAGACCTTTTGTCTTGATCAGTTCCAATGTATTATATATTTTCACTTCTTCTTCACATAGATCTTTTCTTGATGAATGAAAAGTCTTTAATATCCCAAAACAATAGACATTTTGTTCTGTACTTTTTCTGTCTCTTTTCTTATCATTCACACTTAGAATTCATCAAATGAACAACTATAAGTATCTTCCCCGAAGGATGTGAACTTCTTCGGCTTTAGGAGTCACTTCAATACTTCTTTAGTAAGCCACATCAACCATGCAACCTGATTAGAAACACACAACTCAAACTGAATAGACACAATGCTTCACAAAGTTGGCTCCACCAAATTAACTCCAACTTCATGATTCTGATAGAACACATTTGGCGCCTTTAGATAATTATATTTAACTCATAACTAAACATTAATACAAACATGCATATCCCGAAGATAGGCACAACTCAAGAAATAATGTAATTACGTCGGCTCTTCACACATAGTCTTCAGTCACTGTAACTGTCATAAATGATTAACATAACTCAACTGAAACTTCATATCTAACTCGGCGTGAATGCACATAGAATCTAGAACATGTATACACCATGGAAATAAACACACATAGCTCCAGAACATCTGTACTGATAATTGCATATAGAACACTGCTGTATATTATATGTTGTCATCAATGACAAACATACAATCAATAATTTGCACAGAACCAAATCTCCAATAGTATGTCTATTATACTTGTTGGTGACCTAGTACAATTTCCACCTATAATGGAAAAGCCCATATATATGCATCACACTCCAAGGCATTAAATTTATGGCACACTTTCAGAACTGTTGTAACATTGGACACTATCTTCAGGCAACAAGGTGCATATGAATCACAACAAAAATTCTGAGCTATCCTTCATAACATAAGGAATTCTCAACCATACCAAAGGATGAGGAAACCCTTATGGATCATGCCAAAAACACTTTAACTATTCATAAGAAAACAATAATTTGATTCGTCGATAATTTTATTTGCTACCAATGATATGGTGAGAGAGCATAACAAAATAATGTTGAAATAATTAAATCTCCCCATTTCTCTCAACATTGCACACATTACACGACACATACATGGTGAATATGACAATGGTGAATGATTATCATTGTAAGTATTGTTATTTGTAAATGAATAAGTAATGCTAACAACTAATATATGGATAAAGGTTGGTCTTGTAAATGGCCCAATAGGAGAAATAAAAGCAATCGTATATGAAGAAAATACAAAACCACCTAAATTACCAAAATATGTTGTAGTAGAATTTGAAATTTATATGTCCCCATGGGATATTAAAAATCCAAAATACATACCCATCCCTATTATACAATGAGGTAATCATACATACATACCATTAATAATGGCCTAGGAAATTACTATACACAAATCACAAGGTTTGACATTGAACAAAGCCACAATAGTCATTGGAAGAATTGAAAAGCAAGGACTTATATTTATATCTATTTGAAGAGTAAAGACAATGGAATATTTGTGAATTGATCCACCCTTCTATTTTCTAAGGTATGCCAAGATGTAAAACAATGCTTATACTACAATCAGGAAAAAAGAAGAGGAACACTTATGGAGTGTCTCTCCCATTTTTCTTTCTGCATGACATCCTACTGGATGTGGATTCAACATTATGTGTGTTAGTTCTTCTATGCAGTTGGATGATATCTCTTTGTGATTCCTTGTTTGGTCTGAGATGCTTCATTGATGCCTATATGTTTGGGTGAGTTCACCTTATGCCTAGTTATGAGAATCGTTGTGTTGTGACTTGTTGCATACCTAAATCATGGTGTTGGACCTTCTAAGGCCTTTATTATGAGTTCTAATGACTCATTATGTTCTTTGTGTTTTGATCCAAGATTTATTTATTTACGAGATGGGGTGATTATTCTCATGCTATGATTGTATGCTATCATTGTGGGATGCACCTAGTTCAGTTAATTCTTGTGTTCATTTCTGGGATTACTATGGAGGTTGTAATGCTAGCTAGTTTATGTATGGATTATGTTGTGATTTGATGGTTTCACTAATGTATGTGCCAATGGTTATTAGATGGTGATTATTTTACCATGTTTAGATATTATCTAGACTAGGGATTAATATATTGTATCATGATGTTGTTGTTTTGTGCTTATCTATGTGATGTGATCTGGTGGTTGCACTATGTGATGCTTTTGATTTAGTACATTATTTCAATTACTTGTATCATTGTTGATTTAGATGATAGATCATGTTGTTATTTCCATTTTGACCTTATTTGCATGATGATTCTTTATGATGATTATTGTCACTCAGGATTGCGCCTTTAGCTTGATTTGCAATCTAGCTATCCTGTTGAAACATGGAAACGTTCTCCTTGGTGGAAGAGAGAACAAATCTCTAGATTCTAGGCCGGTTCCTATTTGATTTGGAATATCACCTAATACTGATCTTTTAGGGTTTTGGGAAAAAAGAGAAGGATAACTAAAAAGTGAATAAACTAGCTGAGAGGGTGATACACCAAATGGATCCAGACTTGTCAGAATTATAAATATCAGCACCTACAAGACATACACTATTAAAATCTGCAATAACATTCACTTCACAACACCTAGGATGACCAAGAATTCAATATTAGGGTTTATGCCACTAATGGTAACAATTCAGCCAATAAATAGGTAATTTTTGCAAAAGGTTTATTCTTTATAACTTAGAATAAGAATTTGGAACAATTCTCTAATCTACGCATGAAAGACACAATACACTAAAATGTAGAAAACTTGGAAGGATTGATAGAAAAACTCAGAAAAGATATAAGAATAATAGGGCCAACTTTATTTTCCTCAAGGGTCTGTAAAATAGTTACATGTGAAGATACAAAGAAAATGATAAGGAATGTATGCACTCACTTGACCCTAATCTGTCTCAACATGAACTAATGGCTACAAAATATGGAAAAAAAATAAGCAAAGGAACAAATTGTTCACTAATACCTCTTATTCCCCAAAATCTAAACCCATACAAATGAATATGAAGCTCCAATATATAGCCCCTAAGGCTAATTCCAAAAATGAAATCCCTCCCCAAAAGGTCCTCTTTAACAGATAGATAACCCTGAATTTTAGGCCTAAATGATGCCCAAAATATAGCCTCCAAAAATGTCTTTCTAATGTTGATGCCTTTGATTTATATTTATTTATAATATATCTTAATATATAACAAAACATATATCAAAACATCAAAAATATAACTAAGTAAAACCCTAAGATGTAACCCCAAACTACCTATAACCCTAACTCACAGCACATGTGATAACCCAATAAACTCGACACCTTTACCACTATGGTCAATATGACCCATTTCAAAAATATCCATCATTAGTGTAGGCTATGTTGTCTTCAACTATTCTTTTGGATAGGTTATCATGGCACTTGGAGTAAGTTTGTCGTATACTGCAGTTTGGATAGAGCCTTAACTCCCTCTGTACTGTGGACTCCAAAGTTTATCACACTTTGACATAGGCTTTTTTTTGCACTTCATTTATGTATATCTGTATCTGGGAGAAAGAAATTAGGGGTTTTTATCTATTTGGCGGCGCCATGCTTGTGCTTCTTGCCTTGTTTCTGGACTTTCTCTCTGTTACCATGTAATCTAGAGTTCTTCATTTGGGTATCTGTGGACTATATTGGGTTTTTCTCTATATTCTTGTCTGCAAAAACAATGAAAGAGTATCTTCATGCTGAGCATGCAGCTCGAACTGTAACTGGAAGTGATCTTCTTGTAAAAACTCGGGCTCCTAACTCAGACTGGAGTCATTTTTAGCTTATGGGTTATTGCATGTAATGATATGGCATTTATTTTTTACATGCATCTTCTTTGGGATTGGGCTCCTTTGTAATTGAACTTGAGTTTTATGTTGCCTTTAGTTGAACTCGGTCTCTCTGCATGAAGTGATATTTTTATGCCATAAGATATGGCACTGCATTTATGTCTTGAACTCGACCTCTTCATTGTTTGTGATGTGGGCTCTCCATTTGATCTATTCTTCTTTGGGATTTTGCATGTCGATATGCATGTCATTTTGCTTCTGTATGTTCTTTGAGCGGTGCATGGCATTACATCTTCTTTGTAAGAAGCTCGGGCTTCTAACCCTTCGAACTCGGGCTCTTCACATGACGTTGGACTCCACTGGAACTTTGCATTGCATCCTACATTGAACTCGATATCTTCATTTTTATAACATTCTGGGTGAGAAGATCTCGGGCTCTCTCTGTTAGCAGGCTTAATTTTCAACTTGGAGTCTTCTAGCCATAATATATGGCGTTGTTCTGCATGTATTCGAGTGAACTTGGAATTTTCACATGAACTCAGCCTCCATTGTAGTTTAACCTTGCAACTTGAAGATGTGTTTATTTTATTTGCATTCTTTTTACTCAAATATAGGATCTTTACACAATTAAGCTTTCTCCAACTCTAGTTTTTTGTTCATACCATGAATGTTGTCGATGATTTTTGGAGTTTAGTTGATCTGGGTATCTATTTTATCAGCAAATAATTTTGGGTTTTGATATTATTTTCTAGTGATTCCATCTTTGCATGTTGTCGCCTTTCCTTAAGTTAACTCCATGCTTGAATAGAAAGTTGTATCCCTTATACTGTCTTCACATTATGCATGTTGTCTTCTTACTATGCAGGCTGTCTGGATTTTTTAAATAGATGAACTCGGGTTCCTTCTTGGACTCGACCTCCATGCATTCTGTATAGTTGTTATGTTTGTTGTTAAATTGTAACAACAACACTCCACTTATATGATGTCGACACTGTACTTTCTTGGACACCTGTATCTCTGTCATTATATGTTGTTCTTTTTCTCAAATCCACTGAATGTAAAAAAACATGATTTAAAATGATTATGCCACCATGCTTAAAATCCATTAAAAGATGTGAAAAATGTTTTATCCTTGTTGAATTCGAAACATTTGGTTATGTCTGCATCTTTTCTAAAATTTGAAATATGATAAATAACTTAGTGTATCAATTGTTGACTCCAGTACGAATGCTATTTATGGGGTTCGAGCATGGGCTCGTGACACTCATGAATAGTATTGTAAAATGTACAGACCACTAAATTTAAGATGCATATCCTCTTTTATTAAATAGTGTTGTCTTTTAACCTACATCATAACCACATTGTTATTTAATCATCCTGAAGCATATGACATTGTTATTTGCTTTTCACTCTTGTACATGCACTGTTACTGAACATATATCTAACATCATTACATATTAACACTGTTTATTTGATTTCTCTATGAACAAGAAATATCATTGATAACATGTATAATAGTAGCATCATTTTACTTTCATTATGATAAACACTACATTTGTTATCTATATATATATAACAACATTTTAATTTATTGTTTATTCAGGCATATGTACTACATTTGGACATCTTTTCCTTTGTCATGTAAATTCATAACAGCCTTTGATAATAATGTTTTTACTCTTCTTGTATCTGCATATCGGCATTAGATCACAATGACACATATCTCTCCTATCTTTAGACAACATTGTCATTTGATTTTTTCTTTGAATATGTACTGAACTTTGTGAAATAACAACACTATTTGATTTTCAATCCTGGTGCTTAACAGTGCCAAATTATTTTCCTTTTGAGAAACATTGTATTTCTTAATGCATACCTATGCCTTATATCTTGTAGCAACATTCTTTGTTCAATATGCCTATCATCTTTCATTTAAACAGTAAACATACATGCTACTGCTTTGTTGTCATCTATCATATTTAATATAACAGTATTCAGAACAATACTTAGGATGAATACTTGTAATGTTTACTTGATGTTCTCAACAGTGTTTAGAGTTTTCAAATATGCTCTCCATTTTGATGACAATGCAATTGGATCTTTTGTATATGCATGCTACTGCGTAATAGCATTACTGTCATTTTCCTATTTTGATATAGTATTATTTTTTGACAATATTTCAAAACAACATTATATAGTATTTCATTCTATCATTGCTTTGTACAATGATAAAGTATAATGTTACCTCATTTTTTATTTGTAATTTTGTTTTGTTTTGGCCATAACACTATTTCAATCAGGAACACACATCTTTACAACACCATTTCATTTCATATGTACCTTTTAGAAAAATTACTGTATTCTTCTTTTCTTTCTGAACTCATGAACTCTTAGTACTCTTGCATCTTTAATCCAGTGGGGTTCGAGCATGGGCTTGTGACACCCATTGTATTCTTCATTTTATCGTCTGCAACTAGTGAACTCCTGCATTGTGTTTTTTTCTGCATTTAATTATACTTTAGTCTCACTTGCTTGCATGCACCACCAAGTCCACATGTTAGGTTAGTGGATACAATCAGTCAATCAATTTTTTTATGTAAGTGTCATGTGAAATGACATTTGTGCATGAATTTTGGTTTTCTGGTTGGGTTTACTAACCTAATATGTTGATGCTTTGGGAAAAATTTTCTCAGTTATGAAAACTAAGTCCCTTTGATTCATATTCTTTCTAGTTTACAAACAACAACTCTTGAATAATGCAGGATAATAACTATATGCAGTAAAATGTTTCATGAAGTCATGTCCCTTTAATACTTAATATTCGGTTGATGTTAGATGCATATTTTGTTGTTGTATTGATGTTACTGGTTGATCTTCAGTTTTGAAAGTGTGATTGTGGTGTGCTATTTTAGGTATCTATGTATTGCTTAGATCCAATTTGGATCTAACTATTTTCTCTCTCCATGATGCAGGATAAAACTGAAAGAATATCCTAGATCAATACTTAGAGTACAATATCGGTGTTAACATGAATGCAAAAGCAATGTATTATGTCTTCATAAGCTGAATAGTAGTGTTGAATAGGTGTACCTTTATGCAATCTTTTGAATTTTATAGTTGTCATTCTACATTGTATACCTCCTTTTCTGTATCTCAACAATTCTACAACTAAGAAGAGTAATAATTCAATCCATAATTCAATGTAAAAATAGTATCAATTTACCAATTTAGTATGCAAACTAAAATGGTAACATTTTCTGGCGACCTCTTAGGCTTGTTCGCCTGCTTAAAAAAAATCAAACCAGTTGCCTTTTGCTTATCCATTGGGCCAGAGTTTTCAACTTTAGGAACAACTGAAAATTCTCAAACTGAAAACAAACTGCAAAACTGAAAAACTGAAACTAAAATGAAACTTGTGTTCACCAGCACTTTGAGAAAGCAAAAGCTATTACTGAACAATAATCTATACTTCATCATTTTTGTCTAAACTTATGCTTCTGATGTGATACAACAAAATTTATCCATGTATCATGTGATGAGCATAATTCAGATGATGATGATGTTGTCCAGAAATAGGAACCCTAACAAAAAGGTAGAATGAGCTTGAACAATAACCTTGGTTGCATGGTATAGGTGTGAGCATGATGTGTATGATATGAGATAATAGAAATTATCCATGTCTCATGTGATGGGTATTATGTTTATGCATATATCATGTGATTGATCTTATTGTTTCTGTTCATTCTAACCTTCAAAATTGTAAAGCAAACTATCTAAAAAATAACTTCTCTTTCCACCATGGTTACATTATTGAGGTATTCATCATTTATAACTGGGAACACCAATGGGTTCTTGATTATGCATGGTGTGTATCTTCTTGATGTGACCACGGTGGGAATAGAAGTACTAACTGCAACTAACTGAAAGAAACTAACTATGTGCGAAGCACTTATTCACACCAACTAACCTCAAAAGAAATGCTTGAGGTGGATCCCATTAACTGGGATTGGCAATTCTTCTCCTTCCATATTTGAGAGCTGAAAAGCATTATGAGCCTTGCATCCTATAATCACAAATGGGCCATCCCAAATGGAATCAAATTTTGAATACTTACCAGGCTTGCTCTTCATCTCATCCCATTTGAGCACTAAATCACCTTTTTTAAAGAATCTTGCGATAAATTTTCTATGAAATGTCTTCTTCATTTGATCATGATGTTCTTCCAACTTCTGAAAATATTCTTTTCTAATATCTTCTAACTCTATCAATTCAACCAACCTTACCTCTATAGGTTTTTGGTCTAGCAGATCTAATTCTTTGATCAGGCTCAAACTTGGCAACTCTACTAAGATTGGAAATCTTGCCTCTCTTCCATAAACCAACATATAAGGTGAGCTACATGTTGAGTGCTTTGGCGTAATCCGATCAGCCCATAAGGCCTGCTTTAACTTGCTACTCCAAGTTTGTTGATTATCCTCAATAGTCCTTTTGATGATGCAAATCAGATTCTTATTTGTTGATTCCGCTTGTCCATTAACTTGTGGGTAATAGTTGGACGAGGTAATAAGATACACATTGTTCTTCACTGCCCAATCAATAATTCTTGAGCCTAAAAAGGCCAAGGCATTATCAAACATAATGGATTCAGATGTTCCAAACTTGGCAATCAGATCTTCATAGAAATTCAGAACTGAACTTTCATTTGCATCTTTCAATGCAAAAACTTCAGTCCATTTTGTAAAGTAATATGTTTCTGTCAGAATATATCTATGGCCTGAACTTGATGATGGATTTATGGGGCCAATAAAATATAGTCCCCATTTGACAAAATATTGTTCTACTTGAACTGGATTAAGAGGTAAAGATGCTAACCTCTGTTTATTTGAAAAAATAGCACACTTTAGACATTTTCTCACCCATATAAAGGCATCCTTGTATAATTTTGTCTAGAAATAGCCAGCCTTCATAATTTTCAATGTTCTTGTCCTTGCAACAAAATGGCCACCTACTAGTCCATCATGGAATTCTTCTAGAATCTTATCAACTTGATCTCCACTGATGCATCTTAGCAATGCACCATTATAATCCCTCCTATATAGTACATTATTCAGCAAACAATAAGGAATGGATTGTAATCTGAAATACCTTCTTTTTTATCTATCCAAACCTTCAGGACAACGTCCTATTTGCAAGAAATCAACCATCTCTTTCACCCAATCATTCTGAAAATCTAGAACAACAAGTTCTTCATTGTCCTCTAAAGCCAAAATCACCTCAACATTATCTTTTGGAGTGTAATCTCCATTTCCAACAAGTTTTTCACATAAACCCTTACCTCTTACTAGCTTGGTAACCTTAATTTCCATGTCATACTCCATAGCTTTTGTGATCCAGCCAGCCCTCTTAGTGTTGAAATCCTTATTCAGCAAAACCTCTTTAACAATAGGGTGTGCAACCATCAGTTTAATCTTATTGTTAGACAACATATGCCTGAATTTGTTTAAAATTCTAATCACAGAAAGAACATGCTTTTATACAAATGAATAATGTATCTAATATTCCTTAAGTCCTTGACTGAAAAAAACTATTGGTTGTTCAAAACCTATGTCATTATTCTGAACTAGCATGGAAACAATGCTATCAACATTCTCATAGGCATACAAAATGAAATCCTTGGAAAAGTTAGGATTTAACAAGGTGGGCAGTAGCTAATGCTTCCTTAATTAATTCAAAGCTATGTTTTCCTTCTTTGGTCTATTTGAAATAAATATTTTTCTTTAGCATGACTGTTAATGGCATTAGAAATTTAGCAATGTCTGGAATAAACCTTCTTACAAAATTGATCCTTCCTAAGAAACTTTGAAGGCCTTTTTGTGAAGAGGAAGTGGTAAGGCAAGGATAGCACTTACTCTTTCGGGTTCAATAGTGATACCCTCCTTTGAAACAATAAATCACAACAATTTACCTTCATGGACAATAAATATACTTTTCTTGGGATTTAAAGAAATACCATATTATTTGCATCTCTCAAAGATAACTCTTAAATGTTGAAAGTGATCGAATGCATTCTTTGAGAAAACAGTAATATCATCCAAATAAATGAGTACAAACCTGTACATTAAATTTATGAAGGCTTTGTCCATAGCCTTTTGAAAGGTTGCACCTGCATTAGATAGACCAAATGGCATCTTTTGATAAGCCATAGTTCCCCATTTGGTTGTAAATGTTGTCTTGAATCTATCATCTTCTCTTACCAGAATCTGGTTGTAACTAGAGAAACCATCAAGCAATGAAAACCGTTCTGAACCTGAAAAAACCTATAAAATTTGTTCCATTGAAGGCAAAGGATGCCTATCCTTTAGTGAAATTCTATTTAAGTCACAGAAATCAACACACAATCTGATTTCTCCATTCTTTTTTCTGACAGGAACCAGATTGGATACCCATGAAGCATGTTTGATGGGAAATATGATGTTACTTTCAATCAATTTATTTAATTCTTTAATCATGAGAGGCTCTAGTTTAGGATTTATTGGCCTCTATTTTTTCCTAACTAGCTTGGCTCCTAGTTCTAATTCAATTGTGTGCTAGGAAATACTAGGATCAAATCCTTTCAAATCTGAATAACTCCAAGAAATAATATCATGAAATTCATTGCAAAAGTTAACAAAAGTTTGACGCTCTTCAGGTGTACACACCTTTCCAATTTTCAGCACTTTATCCTTTGCAACAACAATTTCCTCATAATGCTCTTCTTTGATCTGCAAGCTGGATTTATACTTCTTAAATTGATCATTAGTACTAAACATAGATTCTAAGGTCACAAGACCTTTGGGCATCTTGTTTGTCCTTAACTGAATGATCCGGTCTTCATATTTCTCCTGCAATCTTTGTTGGTTTGGTTGTGCAAACTCAACCTCCTCTCTCAAAAATTTAATAATATGTTGGTCAGATTCAAAAACTTGCCAACAATCAACATTATTAGGGACAACATGTCTAACAATTACTTTAACATAATTCAACCCCTTACTATTTCTGATCTCAGTTGGAATATCATACTGGGCACCAACAACAACAAGTCTATCAGCATGTTTATTCTGATCTCTAGGAATAGATTGCAAATTAAAATCCTCAAAGCCTTCAATTAAATCCCATACAACATGCTTATAACTTTTTAGTAAATCCTTCTTAGTTGCATGTACATTCCTAACTTGATTCACAATCAACTGTGAATTACCATAAACTTGCAAACAACTAATACCTCTCTTAATGGCTCACTTTAACCCATTAATAAGGGCTTCATACTCATAAATATTATTTGTACAACTAAAAGTGAATCTGAAAGACGTGTAATACCTCTCATTTGCTGTTGAAACCAGCATACAACTTCCTCATGCACCTATTTTGTTGTGTGATCCATCAAAAAATAGCTTCCAAATAATGTTAGATTGTTGTTCCAGATCTAAATCTACACTTTTTACCATAGCTGGAAGAAAATTTAAAACCTCATGGATAACATAGTTACCCAAACTTGGATCCTCAATTTGTTCATATGAGTTTCTTACATATTTAGTTGCCCAATCATCTAACAACACATCAGGAAATTTACTTATTTGTGTTTGAGCTTCAAAAACATCAAATATTTCCTCTTGATCAAACAACACAATTGTTGATTCATTTCCAACACTAGCAACATACTATTCAACACATAATTTTGCAATGGGCTCTGAGGGTATAGTAACCTTAGTACTGTACCTGGTACAGAAAAGCATGTGAGTCTAGTCTGCTGATAGATAACCTCCTATCTTGGCATTAAATTCTCTTGACAAGCATATAGAGAAGTTAGGAGGTAAATCAATAATGTATACATCCATAGGAACTAAAAAACTAGGACAAGCATGCAGTGTTAAATCAAGATTCCTTATAACTCCTACAGTTGCAACTGTTGTCCCATCTAATTGGACTACCCCTCTTTCAAGTGGCTCATATTTGAAGCCTAGCTGGTCTACAATTTTCTTTGGCATAACCGAGCTAGTAGCACCAAAATCAATCATGCAATTATGGACTAAGTGATGTCCTATAATGATAGTGACATAAAATGGAGGAGGTTTGATCAACTTGGATGATTGTTGGAATGTACTAGTACTTGCAGCTACTAAAACCTTAGGGTTTTGTTGAGACAAAACTTTATCAGATAATGTAAGTGCTTGTAATTCCTCTTGCAACATGTCCTTTTGGCCTGGAATAGCCAAAATATCCCACATGGATGAGGGAACATTTGTCTTCTTCAAATGATCAACAATATTGAAGTTTTGAACACTAACCTTTTGGTGTTGTTTTAAAACAACAAGCTCATTTACTGTTTGTAATGGTTGTTCTGCTCCTTTTTTAGCTTGTACATGCTACTTTGTTTGTTATTGTACTATAATAGTAGGTTGTTGTGCCTTGTTATTTTGTTGTTGATCATTTCCAACCTTCACTTTTAACCTTGTTCTTGTTGCTATAGGTCTCCATACTTGATTGGGGTCAAAATTTGCTGCTAAAACAACATCATCATCATTAAAATTCACCAAAGACACATCATGATTACCTTGTGTTTGTGATTGATCATATTGTATCTCTGCTTGGCTATTAACCATCTATCCCTTCAGAACATCCTGCCTTCTAGCTTCAAGTGCATGAGGGCAATCCAGCCAAAAATGCCCATCATTGCATGTGTTACACCATTCCACTTCTTGCACATAATTATTTTGAGGAATTACTGTTAACTCCTTGGAAGTACTCGGAGTTGCATAATTATATGCTTGACCAACTCTTTGATTGCAACTTCTTTGCTGCCCTTGAGCTTGCCTTGGCTGGTTTGTACTGGAAGCTTGATTCAATGACCTATTCTGCTGATAATTTTCTTGAGGCCTATTGGATTGGCCTTGTTGCCTCTTCAGGTTTGTTATCTCATTGTCATATTTCTGCAAAGTTCTCAAAATGTTGTCATTAGTATCTTTTAGCCCTATAGTCTGCTCTTTTATCTCCCTAATAGGATCTGAAGCAACATGTTCTTCTACTACAACTTGCATATTAAGTGCTGGCAATGGAGGAACAATAGCAATAGGTGGTATGACAACTGGTACAACTGGTTGTATCTCTACACAATAAGGCATTGGAGACCTTGGAGGTAATTTTCCAGCTTGTATCAAGTTGTTCTCAGCTCTAACAATAACATCATAAGCATTAGGTAAAGTATTACCTCCCATAGATTGTATCATAAGTGCAATATCAATGTTAAATGCTTTCAAATAGAAAAGAAATGTAGTCATTGGATGGTTTAACAAATCTTGGAATTCTGTCCCAAGTTCGTTGAAAATGAAAATTGAAGTCAGAAATATGTTCATTGATATTTCTCTTAATAGTAGTTAACTTCTCAACCAAAGACAAATTATCTGACCTATCCTCAAATTTACTGATCAAAACAGTCCCTAACTCATCCCATGTAGTAATAGAAAGATCTCACACTTGAGCTTATTACATTATTCAACTGATCCCAAAGGATCATAATCCATCCTAGGGAAGAACATGAAGGATATAGCTTTGGTGCCCTGCACCAATATTGGTGCGGCTCTTGGAACGAGGTCAATATGGAAGTCAACTACTCTATGGGGAGACATATTAGGTAATTTGGAAGGAAGTACATTTGTAAATTATTTTAACATAGGATGATCATCAAGGGAAGTTTCCTTATCCTCTTCTTCTTCCCTATCACTAATATTGATGGCAAATAACTGGCACCCCTTCTGCATACTCCACTTAAGCTGTATAGTGGAGATCATACGAATGGATATCGACCTCTGAACTCCTAAAATCACTGTAGTAATTTCATCATCATCGAAACACTCGATCCTCTTCTGTCAACAATCTAACTCTGTGGAATAAATCCAATCCATGCCAAGTATTATACCATAATATCCAAGAGGGATAATGTAGAGATCTACTAAGGTGGTCATGTTACCAATCTGTATCTAACAATCCCTAACCAGAGAGCTCATGGATACTCTATATTTTGAGGCTAACTCTACCTCCCAACTAACATCTTTCCTAGATGCCACCAGCTTGCAACACTCCACAACTAATGGTGAAATAGATGAATTTGTAACACCATAATCAAATAAAATGGTAACATTGCTACCTCCAATCATACATGTGGCCTCACTAACCATAGCATGGTGCTCTGGCTGGCGGTTACCCATTTTTGCAAATACTCTATGGGATGTACCCATATCCCCAACTATAGCCTCTGATGTTTTTGTATGTTGACTACCTGCCTGAGGACACTCTCTAGCAATATGCCTCATGGCACCATATTTGTAGAAAGTTCCATGCATTTATATCTGTGTACCATGAGGTCTAGTAAATTATGGCCCTCCTATCCTACTAGAGCCACTAAAGCCACCCCTAGAGTACTGTTGAGTCCTAGATGGGGTGTGGATGGTACGTGTGATCTCTTATTTCTTCTAGGACCCTGTGTCTACCACTACATGGGCTTAGAGCCTTTATGACCCTATGGAGGCTTCTATTTCTATCCCTACTCATCCTACTATTGTGTTTGAGGGGGTTTTTAGGACCCCAACGAGTGTCTGTGATTTCCCTTCCATTTGGATCTCTAAAAACCTGAAGGCTGGGGTGTGGGATTTTGGTTCTAAGACCAATCTCGTGAGTCACGTACCCTGCCCTATACCTCCTCTGGTATTAAATCCTTTTCCATGACTTCACAAAGACTCACTAGTGTTTCCATGCGTATAGGACCTGATAATGTGGCATTCAAACCTTTAAAAAAATGGTTCACTCTAATTTTCTCATCTCTCATGTACTCTAGATAAGGTAAGAGCTTGAGAAAATTGCTCTCATACTGCATAACTTTGAGACCCCTCTTTTGGAGGTCATGGAGTTTGTCTATACAATGTTGCCTAAAATGTTCTGATAGATATTTGTCCCTGAACCTGTCCAAAAAGGTATCCCAAGAGAGGGTGTCAATAGCTAGATTACTCTTAACTTCTTCCTGCCTCCACCATGAAGATGTAGTCCCTCTCAAAAGGTGAATAGAAAACTGTGCTCTTATGTTTCTCCCATAAGGACACAACCTAAAGCATCACTCCAAACTCAAGAGCCAAGCCTTAGCCTCAATCCCATCTTAAGAACCTGAAAAAGGTGGTGGCTGAAGGCATAAAAGCTCCCTAATCTGGTCCCCTGTATCCTAGGGAGCCCTCTCTATTCTTCCTAGTCCTCTCTCAGCCCTTTTCTCTATGTTCATCTGAAACCTTGTGCTCTTCCTGCTGACCCCCTAGAGGCAATCTATCTTGAATGATCCCAATGAGGTTTTGAAGATAATTTAGTACATCTTGGTTTGGTTTGGTGGTTGTTCAAGAGGCCTCTGCTCCTCTCTAGCACTCTCTGCGTCTTTTTCTACATTAACTTGTGACAAGGGGGCACATCTACAACCTCATCTACATGTGTGAGCTTGTTGCATCATTGGAGGCATCCTACACAAACACAGGGTAGTTTAAACTGGGATCTAGTACCACTGGGATCCTAGTGTTACAACTGGGATCTGATACCAAAATGTCATGCCCAAAATTTGCACCAAAAACACACCTAATTTTTATTTTTTAAGGATAAGATTTCAACTAAGTTACAAGGTTATACAGTTGTACACTATTTGAATAAGATAGGTCTACAACTCGATATCCTCAAGTTGAATATTATCATATTTAAGTTTACCATTTTTTAAGAGAGAGATGCATAGGTTTACTAAGAGGGGAATCATGACAAGGTTAATACTTGGAAACATCCCTCACCCATGTCAAAAAGATTATGAAATAATAATGTCATTAAATTCTATGTGCAATTAATTAATATAATACTAAAAGACATACTAAGGTACATTAATCCTCATATTAAATCTAGATGTTATTAAATTCCTTAGGGTCGGTTAGTATCCAAAGTTTAAGGTGTATGTTTATGTTGCACACAAATATTAATTTCCCACCCAATTTAACCTAAAGGTTTAATTGGATAATAGATTAATAATAATAAACCCCCCAAAAAATGCTTTTAATTAAGCACATTAATCTTTACTTTAAAAGTAACATTATGAAGTTTGTCTTTAATTGCACCCTATTTAATTTAATTAGTAAATACTTTCCATTGTTCACCTCAAGGGTTAATTAAAATTTAACCTCCTTCTTAGTTAAAAGATAATCTTTTAATAATTACCCTATATAAATTAATATGAATCTAAACATTATACAAAGTCAAAGTAAATTAGTTTAAATTTGAAGATTCCCTTTCCGAACATAGTTCCTATAAGGTTAATGAACCTTGTTACTCATGCATTCACTGCATTCTAACCAACTCATGCACACCTACAATCTTAGCTCTATGGATTCCCTATGTAATGCATACCTAATTGAGTTCCATTATCTTGTTCCATGATCCATCCCAATCCCTTGGTTGTTGTACTCACTTTCCAACTCGGTTCTACCACCATAACACCTTTCCTATAGATCACATCACCATTTCATTCATGCACCATAACTCACCTTTGATCACCCTTATGCCTCATGGATTGGCTCACCGTGAGAACTCCTCTGGAACACCATATCCCATCTACCATCCTAGACCCCGCTCATAGGCCCTTGAGCTACTAAATCCCAATGCAAATCCAAGCTTCCAAGTAACCTAGATGTGCACCCAGTGCAACACCCCTTAGTTCCACCATTTATGGATATATGGTTTTGCATCACTCACCTGCATCACTTGCCTAACTCAAGCTCCAAATCTCCTACTTGGACAACCCATTGCGCAGTTGCCTCCTGCATAGGGACTAAGCACTCCACTTCCCCAGATTTTAGGTCATGGACAACTCCCCTGGATTCATCCTCGACATTAGCTCAACACTCTGCTTCACTGAGATAGGGACCATGACTATGCATCCACCAATAAACCTCACCACCTTGTGATAAGGAGAGACTACTCCATTTCACCTCTTATCCATACATCACCTCAAGTCTTACCACAATACAAGATTGAAGGACTACTCTACTTAATCCCTCTTGAGGGAGGTTGGCCACCCTAGTCACCCTTGATGCACTCTGGCACTTACCCTCCATGGTTACACCTCATATTCGCACCATGCGAGATCCTACGCCACAACTGAGAGTGAGATTCAAACACTCCACAGTCCCAAGGTGTAAGGCTCTAACAAAAATTTATGAAATGGTTAGCTGAAAATTCCAAATGATAAATCATTAAATAGAAGTGAGATGTATTAAAGTCCCCATTTAAATCTGGAGACATTTAAAAATAAATCACTTTCTAAAAGGGAATGATAAATAAAAATGTCATTAAATTGAGAGGGAAAAGGATAAATTTATATTGGGCTCTTGCCCTAACCCTCATTTTACATTAGGGTTAGGGTGAGATTATCAGCACCCAAATATATGTTTTCATGCATGTTTCGCTCCTCTCTCTCTCTCCTTTCTTCAGGTGTCAAATCCTAGGTAGATTTTTTTTGCTCTCCATGTGGTTTACTTGCAGGTTTATGAAGAATCAACAAGGGAGACAGATCAAAAAATGCATACATACTTATATGTATATATACATACATTTTTATATACATATATAAGTATGTTTCTGCATTTAAAATATATCGAAGGGCCAAAGAAGATTATTTTATTTGCGTTAATATAAATCACAGGGGCTGCATTTTTTTTGCTTGGTATTCTTCACACTTTACACTGTTATATGTTTTGCAGGGATTAAATCATTTAACGCGGGGTTTTTTTATTTGACGTGGTATTGTGGTTGTGGGGAGGTGGGGAGAGGGCACGACCCCTCCCGCCACCATGGTGGCGCCGCCCCACGACACCCCACAGTTGTCGACAATGTCATCGCTGTGGCAGTAGACGTGGTGGTTGCGGCCACCACGAGTGGGGGAGAGTGCCCATAGCCTCCCTCACCTCCCTTCAATGGGAGCCCACGAGGGGGAGGCTTTGGCCTGCCCCTCTGCGGTTAAAAAAATACTTTAAAAAAAATTAAAAATTTTATTTTATTTAAGTTAGTTTTTACAATATTTTATTTTATATTGCTAATATATATA
>MU227649.1:12291197-12333981 GCA_018584345.1 Thuja plicata
ACACACACATAATTATATAACATAGAAAATATCACAAATTAATTAATTTCATACCTATGAATCTGTATACATTTCTTGTAGTTTATGAGAAAACTTATATATCATGATTATGTCTCTATGTTTCTATTTATTTTATTTTATACCTTTACAATTAGAAGTTTTGGTAATTGTTTTTTTGCATAACAACTCAGTTCTATTTAATATGGAAAATATATGTGACACGTTGCATTCAACATTTTCTAACTCTTAATTAGAATGCTACTAAAATACTTAGAATAATGTTAAAATCTCCAACTTAAATCTCCCAAATATGTTTATGAACTATATAGTTTCTTTTATATGGAATCCTTTGAATACTGTACATAGTGAAAAAAAAAAAAAACCTATAGCAACTTGTAAATACAACTTCCGTTTTCTAAATGAAAATTCTCCTTCTATATTTTAATAATAGGAAACTCAGAAAGTCTTTCTTTAAAGTACCATCAAACAGCCATTGCTCACAATTTTCTTTCTTTTCCAAATACATCAAATTTCTTGCAAGTAGATTTTACATCTTTCACTACAAAAAAAAATTCATTTCTCACATAATACATTACTTTTCTTCACAAATCTACATTCCTTCACTATAATCCCACAATAGAGTAGCTATAGCTTGAAATAACTTTTCTTTCAAAGTGTTACAACTATTTACAAAGGAAATTTTACCACTTTCACAAATGAAAACATAGTATTTAAATCTTTATATAGGTGCATTTCATCCTTTAAAATTTTGTATTTTTTTACAACTGGTATTCTTTTCTTGAAATAGAGTTTACATATAAAAAGAGGGAGCCACATAATGAACATTTAAAAGGGCTTTTCCTGACTCCATCTTTTTTTCTTTTTTCCTAAGCATATCCCTGAAATATCAAACACAAATGGCCATGGAAAGCTCTCCTCCCAGCTATAGTCCTATTACAAGGCCACAACAAGGGTAACACACCCTCCCATGGATGAAACACAAGGAGCTTGCTAGTAAAGAATACTAAAGGGGTGAAGGTGGACCAAGTACCCATTTGGGAGAAAAAGGCAAACAAAAACAATAGGCCTTCAACAAGGCAATTCCTCCATATTACCACATTACATCCTTTCACATAAATTACATTGCATGCTCAATAAAATGGCCAACAACCTCCTTATGACTCTTTAGCATAACAAGCCACAAGCCTACCATGTACCCTATAATCCATGGTGCATCCCTCTCTCCAAAGGAGAGAGACTCTATACCAAAGGGTTGTCCTAATACCCTTCACCCTCAAGGCTACGCTTCCCTCCTAAGGGTAAGTTTGGCCTTGCACAATCCTTTTACAACACATAAAACAAATTTTACAACACAAACATAGATTCAAAAACAAGAAAAGGAAATGCATGTTTCACAAACTCAATCTACATGAATGCAACAAAGATTAAATCCATTTTATTTCTTTCATGGAAACCACATACAAGACACCATGAATGAGAGCTTGAAAGCTTAAGAACCACCAATCTTAGTTAGAAGTTATGAAATTGAAATTGATGAAGGGATTCCTCCCTTTTTTTCCATTCCTCCAACTTTTCCCTTTCCTCACTATTGGTCTCTAAAAATTAGAGAGTGGGTGGTTGGAAAAACTTTCTCCAATTTCCCCTCTAAATTCAAAATCCTCACACTCTCCAAGTCCTTAGAAGAGATGTGAGATACTATTGGTCTCTCTTCCCCACACCCCTTACACATACTAAAAATGGACTCCTAAATAGGTGGCAAGAAAAGATAACAAGCTTTTGACATTCTAAATGGAAGGTATTCTTTGCAATACCTTGCTTCCAAAAGCTTATTTTAGTCCATCTTGGACAATCAACTTTTTGAAGACTTCCCAAGGTCAAAATATGATGTTCTATGGTTAAAAACTCCCCTTACCCATAGGTATATGAAATGGACTATTAAAAAATGGGTAAAACTCAATCTTGGGTGACCATATGACCCCTCAAAAACCCCAGTTAAGCTTACCTACGGGTTCCAAAGGATTTGACCTCTCAATAGGCTCACAAACCAGGTGGTCTTCATAGGAAAAACAACTAGGTATAAGTGGGGGAGGTGGAGACCCAATCTTTCCAAGTGGACATGTCATTCACATCATTTTCACAACACATGTGTCAATTGACACTATAACACATCACTTTACACCTGGCATGCCTACTTATATTTATCCATAATTTATGAACATATATGTAACTAATATTCACACAAAATTTATTATACAAAATAAAATACATTAAAATAAGGGTTTGTCTCTTTTTATAGATGCAACCTTGGCTTTACAGAATTCACATAAGGGGGTTATTCATTGTTCTCCGATAAAATTCCATGACCACGATCCTGCACACTCAATCCAAATATGAGTAATCCCAAGAGAATATAATCATCAAAATTAAATATGCAGAATAAAAATTACCATTAAATTTACTAATACATAAATTACATCCTTATAATTCACCATAATCATTCATCAAAATTAAATCATTAATCATATATGCTATAAATCAAAAGAATAAGATTCTAAGTAATCTCATGTCACAAAATTCATCTCTAATCCATATCAATCCTTATGGAATTTTACCAAAATTACATAACCATAAATTTGAGCATTTCTAACATCATCAAGATGACACCAATAAATCAAGTAATATAAATCATCTAGTAAAATCACATAATAATGTCCTGAAAATCTACATCACAATAATAATGTCCATGTTGTAAGATATCAATTCCAAACTGTCAGTGATAACATAACATAAATAAAGCACTAATAATCCACATGTAGCTAGAATCAAAATATCTTTGAAATGTCTAAAAACATAGTTTGTGCAATACAAGTATATAATGCTAGCTGTAATCATAAGGTAAAGTGAAAATTCTATGACAAGCATAGGGTGAGGCCTCACACACAAGAAATGGAGTGGGTTTTCAAACTACCTCCTAATATCAAGACATTTGAAGAATTAGCTTCCAAATTTGTTACTCAATACTCGTATAACATTGAGCATGAGGTCTTGAAGAAATAACGAGTCTTCCGTTGGAGGGGATGCATTTTCTGAAAGACAAAAAAGAGGGCAACAAAGGTTATAAAAAATTCTCTAAGACTGACGAAGAAAGGACAATGCTGGTGAAGGGCGATCTTGATTATGTTAACCTGTCAAATATCAAGCGTATTTGGGCGTTCGTGATCAAAGCTATCATGGAGTACTTCACATTGGATGACAGGTATTTTAAGGTTTACAATTATCATTTTTTTCTGGTAAACCATTTATGTCATAACATTAGGGTTTGCTTTCCCTTCTATCTCTTAAGTTCGCTCAGCCAGAGCATCAGCGACCATAGGAGTAAGTCTTCCCCAGTTTTACATGAGGGATTAATACTGTTGATTACAGACTATGTCAAGAATCATATCCCTGACCCCATTCCCAAAAGTATTGTGAATGTTAAGAGGAAAATTATGGAGGTGTCTAAGGGTAAGAGCCCTAGTAAGGAAAAAGATAAAAAAAGTTGTAGAGGCCCTGTTGCAGCGAATATTTCTCTGTCTATTTATGATGATATCAAGGGAATGAAAACTGATGATGAACAAGATATTGAGTCATCTGAGGATAAGGGTTTTACTTGGAAGTCGGGAAACATTGAGGACATGAAGAATACCACCAATGTGCCTCTGGGTGGAAAAGATGATATGGAGGGGACCCAAAATTTGGAGAACAAAATATTGGATGAAATAACTGAAGAAATTGACAATATTATTGATACCCATATTGAAGACCATACTGCTAAAAATGATGGTGACGAGGTAGAATCAGGAAAATCAGGATTCTCAGAGGGATTCGGGGGACATTGATACCCACAATGATGACCACACTGTTAATAATGAAGGTGGGGAAGACCAAATTCATGAATTTCAGGATTACCAAAGGGAAACAGGGGATATGGCAGAAATAGATATTGACAAAGGCAACACGGAGAACAATGAGGACAATATTATCCTTGATAAGGAAACTGACAAAACTGAGAAATATTACAACGAGAATGAGAAGCCTGAGTACAGTCGAGATACCTCGAAAGGTGACCTTGAAGACAAGAATGTCTATAACACGAGGAGATTTGAGGATGTTCGTGAGAGAGAGGTCAATGTCAAAAGGGTGGCTACTATTTCTTTCCTGCAAATGGTCAGAAATAAAGCAGAGAACAGCTACAATATGGATAAGTGGATTCATGATGATATAAAGGAGATCAAAGATAATTATAAGAATCTGGAAGATAGGAATGCGTTGCTGGAGGAAATTGTTGACAAAATATGCAATGATGCTACCATGTACCAGTAGGGGAAAAATGTTTTCGATAAGGTAAACAATATGGATACCAAGATTAGCACCATGGTAGACAACAAGCTCAAAAAAATTAATGAAAAGGTTAACAACAACAAGGCTCTTATCAAAAAGCTTACTACTGTTAGCAAAATGGGTATGAATAACTCTCTGGATAATCTGAAATCTTTATATACCCTTCTGGAAGGTAATGACAGTGATAAGGCAAGGCAAGAGGAAGATAGCCCTCAGGAAATTCATATTTCTGGCCCTGGCTCTAGGACTCACTCCAGCACTAAAAAGAAAGCCCAAGTCTAGACTAAAGATATCAATAAATTATGGGACTCGATCCAGAGCATGGAGCTGCAGATGGTTGAAGTTCAGATGTTGGAGGATCAGTTGGAAGATGTTTAGCTTTAGTGCTGGAATGTTTTGGGTTGCTGGAAGTTTTTTGCTACCTGTCTGCTGGAAGCTTTTTATAGTTAGCTATTTTGATGTTTTGTAATGATATTTTATGTTAAATCTAGGGTTTAGCCCTCTTTTGGTCTTCTATCATATGTGACAATTCGTTGTTACCTTAGTCCTTTGTTGTCTATCTTTTGGTGCTATGTAAAGGGTTTCGGGGCCCCTTCAAAACCTATTGTTACCTTAATCAAAAACATTGAGCATGAGGTCACCATGTTAGATTTATGCAATACCAAAAAATGAAATGGTGAAGCATTCCAAAATTTCTTGCAAATATAGAGGAGAGTTCTTTCTAGATACTCTAGAGGTGTACCAGAAAAAGAAAAAATAGACATATTTATTAACAAATTACTTTGGGAGATGAAATTTCAGTTACAATTACAATGTCCTCCAACATTTAATAAGGTTATTTAAAATGACATCAATATAGAATAAATTTTGATAAGGAATGGATATCTCAAACTCTACAAGGATAACAAAGGTTTCTCTAACAACAATAACAATGACAACAAAAAAATGGGAAACCCAGATTTTGGTTAAAGAATACCAATAAAAACCTTGTTAATGATGGAGTAGTGGAGGCTAATAACATCAAAGACAAAACTTTCAACATGTCAAGTGGATCATCTTCTAATCAATCCAATAATTGTAATTCACCATCCCAAGTTCCTTTCAATAACAACACCAATAACAATGATCAAGTGAACAATAAACCTAAACCAAGCTTCATGTCTCTATTCACATATCCAAATCCAAGGAGGAAATTTACTCTGTTAGGTGAACCATTGGAGAATTCCCTAAGGACTCTAATTGCTAATAAAATAATCACTTTGCTAGATTCTAGACCCTATGAGCCTCATGTTAATCCAAATTGGTGGAATGATTCACATCATTGTGAAATATCATCGAAAAAATGGTCATAATACCAATAATTGTATGAAGTTAAAATATGTGGTTCAATATTTAATTGATGGTGGAATAATTAAAGTGGAAGAGCCTAAAAAAAATGAAGATCACATGGCCTTCAAAACTCCTTTCTTGAATCATGAGAAAAGGGAGTCATCCAACACGAATTACAATAATAAAAAAGGGAATAAGGTTAAATTTTCTCATGCATATGACAACACAATCAATTCTCTATTAGGTTTTGAAAATATAATAAATGTTGTGGTGGTAAAAGATAAACTAGAGAAGGAATCATCTAATGTCATCACAAGGAGGCAAGCTTAAAAAGTAACCTTACCAGGAACATCTACCTAGATCAACATGACTTATTTTCCATCATCTTCATTAAGTAAATATAATTTGGTAGATCAACTTCTCAAAACTCCAACCCAAATTTCTATTTTGGAGTTGTTGAAAATATCACCATCATACAAAGAAATCTTATATAAAGATTTGGTCGATACAACAGTTCCCACAAATTTGGATGTAGATTGGTTCCAAACCATGGTTGGTCATATTTTAGCTCCTCATTGTTTATCTTTTTTTTTCTGAACAAGATGTCATGTCTCTTAATCATCTGCAGAACCTTTCATTCCATATTGAAGTCGTCATACATAAGCATCATGTGAAAATAATCCTTATTGATGGAGGTGTTGGTTTGAACATATGCACATTGGGGCTAATAAAAGCCTTAGGATATTCAAAAAAAAATGTGGATCCTATAAGAAAGATAAAAATAAAGGATTACGATGATGAAGAAATATCTTCAAAAGGGATGGTTACTTTTCCTATCAGAGTGAGACCCTTTCAAAAGGAAATAATTTTTCAAGTCCTAGACCTAAAATTGACTTACAATATTTTACTGGGAGGTGTTGGATCCATGAAATGCAGGAAGTGCCTTATAATTATCACCAATGTATAAAATTTCCATACATGGGCTAGGAAATAACCATCAGTGGAAACACAAATCCCTTTCAATATTGTAATAATATTAAACTAGGGACATACTCTTTTGTAACACATAACAGTGAAAGTCCTAATTTGCAAGCATCTCAAGAGAATGACAAGGTAGAAATCCCAAGTTTGACTTCAAGTTAAAACATTAAAGAGGAAGAAAAAGACAATCCAAAAGATCAACATACTACTTCAAGTAATAAAGAGGCAATTCCTTTTTCATCTATCAAAGGGAAGGAGAAAGTAAGTTTTGTGGAGCCAAATGAAGAAAGTTTCAATTCTTCAAATCCTTTTTTTTATCCAAGGGGAAACTACATCAAAACCCTTTGAAAATGGAAAGGAAAGATTAACACATTAAGAAAATATGCATAATACAATGAAGAATTTTGAAAAATAATGCAAATTACATCAACAGGGGATAGGAGAATATTCCATATCACTAAGAGCAGACATGCTTACTTCCCCTAGGACTCATGGTAAACCATAAAGATACAATGAAATGTTTTTAAGACCCAACAATTATATGAATGAAGAAGCAGATGATGAGATCCTAAATTGGATTTATAAAGAGGAGGAAGAAAATTTAGAAAAAAGAGTCCAACCAATTTTGTATTCCCACACACCAATATGGAAAAGGGTATCAACTTTTTTTAAAATATGGGATATCAAAGAACACGTCATGTTGGGAAAAGGAATCGAGGCTTGATATAACCTATAGAAGCCCAATGGAGATCAAGTAAGGAAAAATCAAGATTGGGATATTTTGCATCAATTTCAAATCAAAATGAATCTATTTATTGCGAACAAATAAATAAGGTAAATTATCCTAGTGATGATGATGATTCATCTAAGTGGGAATGAGAATCTCTCTCAGAAGCATCATGTCATGATAAAGAATTTGATGTTGTTCACTCTTATGCACAAGTGAAAAAGAAGGAATCAAAATCAAATGAGGAAGGCCTCAGATTATAATTCATAATGGGTAGGAGAGCCATATGTACCTTCATTTTTAGGGAAATCTAGTGTTAGATTTAATCTACAATATTTTTATCCACAAATAACCCAAGAGGATTCTAGTGAGGAGGATTTTGACCCAAACTATATGGGTCATTTAGAAGAGGCACATGTTATAGACCTAAATGATACAGTGTATGAACACTCTAACAAAATCGTGTCCTTAAATCCTATAAACCTAAATGAAGATGAATCTTTGTCTCTTATTCACCCTTAATTAATTGATTGGAATCAATTAGAACCAAATGAAATACCCATTTTCCCAGATGAACATGCTTTGGACTTGTACCTAAATTTGGTTGAACCCTCTTCCACTAATGAATAATATCAAGGAGAAATAAGGGGGACATGTCCAATCTCTTAGTCATAAAAGAAAAGAATAAAGAAAAAATCAAAAGGTCTAGTGGTGAAAACCACAATGTGGCAGTGTTAGACCTAGAAAAAGTGAAAATAAATGATGTTTCCAAAGTTGAAAACCCAACTGTGGAACCTAAGGAAGAGAGATTGGATAATTTTTCCAGAGCATTATGAAGAACGGTCACCTATATTGATTGAGCCCACAGAAAGAGTAAACATTGGCATAGAATAAGAGCCCAATATCATAAATCTAGAAGCATCATTAACACTAGAAGAGAGACAAGAATTCATTAAATTCTTTAAAATGAAACAAATGAATTTTGCATGTTCCTATGTCTATATTCTAGTTCTAGATATAGATCTTATCATGCACCATTTGAACGTAAAACCAGGAGCTAATTTGATCAAACAAAAGCTAAGAAAAATGCATCCTCACATTGCATTATTAGTAAAAGCAAAATTGTAAAAATGTTGAAAGCTGGTTTATAAGGACTATTGTGTATGCTGACTGGATATCCAATATAGTGTTAGTTTCCAAGCTAGATAAATCAATTAGAGTCTGTACATTTTTCAAGGATCTTAACCTAGCATGTCCAAAAGTTAACTTTCCACTACCAAACATTGATGCCATAGTGGATTTAATAGCAAAACATTCTATGTTCTCTCTCATGGATCAATTCAGTGGGTACAATCGAATAAAAATAGCTCCTAAGGACCAAGAAAAGATAGTTTTCACATATTATTTGGGTAATTTTTGTTGGAAAATGATGCCCTTTAGTCTCAAAAATGCTAGAGCGGCCTAGCAAAGAGCTATGACCACAATTTTTCATGATATGATACACATTCCTAGAAGAATATGTTGATGACATATTGGAAAAATATCACACAAGAAAATAATATTTTCCAATTTTTGAGAAAAAATTTACAAGGCTCGAACAACTCAAGGTGAGATTGAATCCAAAAAAGTGTGCATTTGGCGTACAATCAAGAAAGTTGCTTGGCTACATAGTATATGCAAAAGGCATTGAGGTTGACGTGGAAAAAGTTAAGGCAATCATGAAAATGGGGGAACCAAGGAACATAATGAAAATGAGATCACTCCAAGGATGGATACAATCTATTATAATATTGATTTCTCAATTAGCCAAAAAAAGTCACTCATTTACTCAACTCCTTCATAAGGACACAATCTTCAGCTGGGATGACCAATGTGAAGAATCTTTCACTCTTTTAAAGAAATACTTGATGAATCCTCCCATATTGATGTCATCTATTCTACTAAATCATTTAATCTTGTCTATTTTAGAAATAGATCATTCATTAGGTGCCTTATTAGCTCAAGAAGATGAAAAGGGGAAAGCAAAGGTAATTTACTACATCAGCAGGACCTTGGTCAAGTATGAGTTAAACTACAATTTTATTGAAAGAGCATGCCTAGCAGTGTTTTTTGCCTCACAAAAACTACATCATATGTTGGTGCATAAGAATAGACTCATAGCTAAGATTAATCCTTTAAAATATTTGCTTAGCCAAACAGCCCTAATGGGAAGATTAGAAAAATGGGCCATGGTGTTGAGCGAGTTTGACGTCGAATATGTTGATAGAAAGGCAATATAAGGTCAAGTCATCACTGATAAATTGTTACAAGCTCCTTTTCAAGATATTCAACCAATATAGATTGGATTTCCTGATTCAAAGATAATAAATGTTGAGGCAAAAATATGGAAACCCTACTTTGAAGGATCTTATACACAACATGGCTCGAGGGCAGGAATTCTCTTGATCACACCTCAAAGATACACTATTCTGAATTCATAAAAAAATTTCCATGCACAAATAACATAGCCAAATATGAATCACTAGTTACAAGCATGAAAATGGCTCTAGAATGGAAAGTGGCAGAGCTACAAGTGTATGGTGACTCTCAACTTGTAATTAACCAAATCAATGATGATTATGAAATAAGAGATGACAATTTAATGCCTTATAAATAGATGATAGATGAATTGAAGAAGTTTTTTTTAATAACATTTAAACAAATACCAAGGTAGAAAAAAAAGTTGATGCCATGGAAACATCGGCTTCTCTCTTGAAAATGTTGGATCAAAATACACAATATGAATTCTTGGTGGAAGAGTTGGTACAACCTGCATTTAACCATCCTGAATCCCAAATAATTTGTTTACTATTGGGACATGAATCCCCATGATATATTCCTATTTATACTTACCTAAAATATCATATTTTACTTGAGGACCAATCTAGAAACTAAAAAAGGAAACTTTTTAGAAAAACCTCAAGTTCGACCCTTATAGCTAAAACATTGTATCGTAAAGATCTTGACGGAATACTTCTTAGATATCTAGAGAGGAAGGAATCATAAACACGAGGGAATTTGTGGGTCACATTTGAGTGGATTTTATTTAGAAAATAAACTCCTCAGGATGGGGTATTATTGGCCAACTATGGAAAGAGATGCTTGCCAATTCTTAAGATATGTCAAAAGTGACAATATCATGGGAATTTGATACATGTGCCAACTCAAGAGTTGCATCCATTGAACACACCTTTTCCATTTTATCAATTTGTTTTATTAATATGGATGATATATCCACTTGCATCTAATGCTCACAATTACATAATAAGTGCAACAAAATATTTTACTAAATGGGTGGAAGTTGTGCCTTTAACAACTGCAACTAGGAAAAAAATCTCTATGTTCATTTTGAACCACATCATTTGACAATATGGTATTGCACATTCCATACTCGTTGACAATGGAAAGCAGCTTAAGAATAATGATATAGATGAATTGTGTGAAAAATTACATATCATACATCATTCTTCTTAAATTTATTATCCTCGAGGAAATGGTCAGGTTGAGGCTTCAAACAAAAACATCCTTAAAATATTGAAGAAAACAATGGATAATTTAGGAAGAGATTGGCACATTCAATTAAATCTAGCATTATGGGCCTATAGAACAAGCATCTGAACACCCACAGGAGCAACAAATTTTTCATTGGTTTATGGGGTCGATGCAGTTTTGCCTTTAGAAGTAGAAATCCCCTCACTAAGAGTCTCATTGCATGGGTTAGTGACGGAGAAGGATTATAGAGTTTCTAGAATAAAACAATTGGAATTACTTAAAGAACATAAAACCTAATCATATGACCATCTCAAGATGTATCAAAACTGAATGTCAAGAAATTACAACAAGAAGATCAAACCTGGATAATTTCAAGTGGGAGATCTAGTCCTCAGAGAAAATCTTAAAACCAATCAAAAAGAGAAAATAAAGATCAATTTGAAGAAAATTGGCTAGGACCTATTGTTATAACATCTTCCTATGGAATAGGAACCTACACATTAGCCAATTGTGACGGAGAGGAATTTCAAGAGCATGTAAATAGCATCCACTTAAAGAGGCTTTATACATAAAATCAAATGAAAGAGTATTGGAGGAAAGAGTATCATATGAGAGTATCAGTTGGGTAAGGAATCAATTTTTGTACAATGAAAAGAGATCTTGAAAAAATTTCAAAAACAGTGAAAGAGGTCCTGAAAAAAATTCAAAAAAAGTGAAAAGAGATCTTGAAAAAAAATTCAAAAATAGTGAAAAGAGATCCTAAAAACATTCAAAAATAGTGAAAAGAGATCCTGAAAAAATCCCAAAATAGCATAAAAAGATCTTGAAGAAAGAAAAAACATTCAAATATGCAATCCTGAAAAAATTGTTATCTTCGTGAAAACCTAGAAAATAGGCACGTTGGTAATATAAAAAAAAAATTTAAAAAAAAATTGAAAATAAAAAAATAAAAAGAAAAAAGAAAAAAGTGCCTTGGTGAAAACCCAGGAATAGGCACCTTGGTAGAAAAAAAGAGCAATAAATTCAAGTGGTGAAAACCTGGTAAAAATGTGTCATTTGACCCTTAAGTCGTGCCTAGGTTGTATTTTCCATCTGCATCTTTTTGCCATCCTTGTATATATCCTTGCATCCATCATTTGTACATAGACATAATAAAGTCTCATAGTTGCATTTGCATAAACCAAGCTTTTGTCATGATTTTGAGATTTTCCTAACTCTGAAATCTTTCTATCCAACTGAGGTACAATCATAAATAAGTGAATTCATCAAGATAGACCCAATTAACACAAATCATTGCATCAAACCAAAATAAAGACACTTAAATCCTTTGATTCATATCAAATTTCAAAAATTCTAATTTGATCGAGATTCAACATCATATCAATTTGCAACATCAAATATGATCAAGCCTTATTAAGGATTAAAAACTTGAATAAAGATCAAAATTGATGAAGTTCTTTTGAAATATGGATACACAAACAAAAGCAATGTTATTTCAGGGTGTTACTTGATTTTTGGAATCATGTATTTTTAGGGAATCAATGATGTCTTTGACTAGATAATAAATGATGGAGACATGATATTTTTCTTGATTTTCTATGTGTCTGCTTGCAATATTGATTCATAGAAGTATGCAAACTCATCTAATGACATGATCATCAAAGAATCATCGAGGACATTTACATATGGAAGAGATCAGATCTCTATCTATTTATGAAATGGATACCTTGGCCATTTAGATCTTCCATATCTTAATGCCAAAATTCACTTGCAACATTGAATCCAACGAAAGCTATATTTGTACTCCCATGGTTGAACTAGTGAGATTTGTATCGGCTTCATTGTTAAATTCTGAAGGAATAAGGTATTCATATCAAAATGGTTTGCAAATATAACCAGTCCTAAAAATCTCAATGATGAAAAATAATAGCATTATCCAATGATAAGTGACAATCATAGTTGCATCTTGCATTCACTGTAGATTAGACTTGCATTGTAGTTAAGGTGAGTTGCTCTAATAAATACATCTTAGCTATATGGTTTTCCGTTAAAAAGAGGGGTGAATCAATCAGGTGTTATTACATCAACATTTTATTAAGATAGAGTATACAGAATTTTACAAAAAAAATCATTTTCATATAGTTGCATTTCATTAAGTTCATTAAAGCATCATATCATTATCCATTTTGCATTGCATTTCATTTCATTAAAGCTTCATTATTCATTGTATTGCTTTCCATTGCATGTCATTAAAGTTCATATAAAAATGCATTCATTGATTAATAATTAATCATTGCATCATATATAAGCATTTCATCTAGTATCACTGCATATGTACAACATTTCATTGAAAAGTACAAAATCATAGATAAAATCATATAGAATTGCATCATGCATTTCATCAAAATCTCAAAAAGTTCAATATACAATGATATCATAAGAAGCAAAATATAAATACATCAAGAGTGATAATATCATCATTATCTAAAGTACATCATCATAATTAGTATCAAGTACATCACAAAGGTACATCAAAATATAAATCTGCCAAACTGATCAAATAGCGGAGCATCTATCTCTGACCATCCTCAGTACCATCACCTATACCTGTATCTATCTCTATTTGAGGAACCTGAGTAGAACCTAATGCCTGAGTAGGATCACTGCCAAATTGAGCAATAAATGCAGCCAATAATGAACTAACCTGAGCCAACTCATCTCGTATAGCTGCCTTACCTACATGTATATCTTGTATCTCCTGGCGAGGAGTAGAAATAACTGATGGAACAACCACTACTACTAAAACCACTAGGGCATCCAGAATATAAGCAACATCCAGAGCGTCATGTCTACCTTCTCATCGACTTCTATGGGTCCAACCCTGTGGCAAAATAGGATCAAATTCTTGCTTATGACGAACCTGTCTGTCAACCTGTCTCTCATGAACAATAACTCCTCTATATTTAATCCTAACTTGACCAATACAAACTGTACTACTATATGGTCCAACATCATGATCAACCTCAGACCTAGAGAGTCTCATACCACCTCTTCCATGAACAATGTCAGGAATATCACTATTTTTGGCCTTATGCGATACTCTGTATGTCGATACTTTCCCACCTGGTACCCTACCTATTGAATCTCAAACAACTCTACCACCTTGAGGGATAAAAAATATACAACCTTGAACCTGGACCTATCTCAATCTACGGTGTCCTCCCTGGTCATCATCCTAATCATCATCACCATCCACTAAATCTAGATCATCAATATTAGGAACTGGATCTGTCAAATTTGTAAAATAAGGAAACTCATGTTGTTTGTACCACTGAGTGTACTGAGGAGTAACTTTGACATCCTTTATCTCCTCTCCATAATCCCATTCCATCAGTCAAAGGCCTAAGATCTCAAGTCTCACATCTTTCTAATCAAAACTAGGCCCCCATAATGATCTCTTTGTTTGTACTTGAGCATAATGAGATAAACCCTGTGGTAAACTCTAAGTGCGATCAAACTATCTTAGCACTCTCAAAAGGTACAATTTCTCAACAATGAAGACCTTCCCACCAATGAACCATTAATAAGTTAAGAAGTATGGTATCTCTTGATCATCCTCACTCCATCCCTCGTAACCAATATATGGTCTCCAACATACCTCATCCAAATCATCCAACATCCTCCTCTAGTACTCTAATTTGACCAACCAAGGCTAGACAATGACTACCTGATAAGAATACACATAGGGATAACCTCGAGGATGAGATCTTATTAGGAATAACAGTCCATCAACACAACTAAGGGTGAATCAGTTATGAGATAGATTATTAAACATTAAAATTTATAAACCAAAACTTCACATCAAGTAATAACACAGTAAATGTAAACACAATAACACAATCCTTTGTTGTCGAGGAAACCCTATTAAAGGTAAAACCCTGGTGGGAATTAGCACCCATAAATGATGTATTGAGACCATAGTATCACTGTTAAAAGATTTAGCCTTGTTAGGAGGTTATTACAACATTATAGTACACAGTCCTTGTTAAAGGACAAACCCTGTTAGGAGTCAAGAGTAATAGTGGGCTCACTACCTAGGCACACTTCCCAAATAAGGTTAAATCAACCCTCAAGGATTTACAATCCAAACAAGCATATATAGAAAATATACAATCCAGTGACCTGCCTAATAGAAACTCTTTGCTTGGACAGTTCTAATGAAGTACAATGAACATATCCTTTGCTCTACATCCATCATTCAATAAAGCTTCACAACTTCCTCTTTCAATCACCTTCTCCTCATATGCATCCACACTCATTCCACTCACATATTTTCAAAAGAAAAGGTCTCTCATATATACCCTATTACAATAATTGATTAGGTCAGTCAATTAAGCTTTCCCAATATACAAATAATTATTTAACCCCTTGCTAAGATACACACAATATCTAAAACAAGTATACATCAATTAAAATACATTAGATATAGTCCAAGATCTATAATCCACGTTCTCAATCCGCAATACACGCTACATCTCTAAAGTTGGCCCCAAATAGGTCTCCTCCATAATACACGCCACATCTGACATCATCGTCAATCATATGACTTGTGACCCATCACAAAAATTCTTTAACATGTCTTCTGTCATCCTTTAAGTGCACATAACCTGAATCATCATCACCTGTAAGATATACTCAAAATACAGAGACTCGCTCTATCAATCATCACTGTCATATTACAGAAACCAATCTTTACCAAAACATCTGTAACTCATCCAATACAAAATATTAAGCTAAGTGACCTTAGAACTAAGATCATCAAACATCCTTCTTCATATCCCCATCTTTGATCATTATGATTCAACTGTACAATATCAGTACACTTCTGTTAGTCATCATACAACAGTAATAACTAGTCTGTTCTCCTTCCACAGAAACATATGTTGACATCATTGACAAAACATGAATGCCAACAACATTAGTAGTATCCAAATCCAACATCATCCAACAATCTCCCCCTTTGGCATTGATGGAAACAAATGGGAAAATCCATCAACCCAAAAAGTGCTCTCTCTCAATATAATCTTCTCAATATCCTCAACACAAATCCCCCTAAAATAGTAGAGATTTTCACATAAAATCTCACCCCCTTTGACAATAATGGAAAAGGGTGCAATAACTCTTCATCAATCTTCTGCAATGTGTATCTTTTTCAAATCTTCATGTCTATAACAACCAGGTGCAAAATCACCCAAATAAGTTATATAGTGTTCTTGTGATCACTCCCCTTGAGGAGTAGAGCCATACATCAAGTCAAGAAAATGATATAGCTCTTAAAGCCACTGGACTGATGCATACGTCCATCAATTAATTACCACAGGGAGGGGTTCTCACCCCAAGCATGTTTTTGAGATACTCAAAAGCATCTTTTGGAAAAGGTTTAGTAAATATATCTACTATTTGGTCCTTTGTGCTATTATACTCCAATTTGATCTCCTTCTCTGCTACCTTGTCTCTCAAGAAATGATACTTAATAGAAATATGTTTAGTCTTTGAATGCATTATAGGATTCTTCTACATATTCATTGTGCTAATGTTATCACAATGGATAACCACTAGCTCTTTAAAAATTATTCCAATGTCCTTCAACATTTGTTTCATCCAAACAACTTGTGTACAATTTATAGCAGCAGCAACATACTCAGATTCAACAATAGATTGAGCTATACAATCCCGCTTCTTACTTAACCAAGAAACCAACCTTTTTACAAGGAAAATTTCCCCTCCCTTTGTACTCTTTCTATCATCCACACTACCTTCCCAATAAGCATCAGTATAAGCATCTAAAATAAAGTCATCCGATTTTTCATACCATAATCCATACTCAATTGTTCCTTTAAAATATCTGAAAATCCTTTTCATGACAGCAAGGTGTGTCTCTTTAGGATCTTCTTGATATCTTTCCACAATTCCAATTGCATTGGAAATGTCTGGTCTGGTGTGAGTTAGATATTGTAGACCTCCAATCATTGATCTATACTTTGTCTGAAAGACACTCTGGGTTTCATCATTATGAGTAAGTTTATAACCAGTCACCATAGGTGTCCCCACAGGTTTACAGTCTTCCATTCCAAATTTCTTCAACATCTCCTTAAGATACTTGGTCTGAGACATAAAAATGTCATTCTTGTTCTGATTAATTTGCAAACCAAGAAAAAATTTCATTTCACCAATCATTGACATTTCAAATTAATTTTCCATCCCTTGAGAGAACCTTTTACTCATTTCATCATTACCTCCAAAAATGATATCAACAAAAACTTCTATGATTATAATTCCTTCTTCACCAGTTCTTAAGTATAAATTACTGTCTGCATTACCTTTTCTCAAACCAAGATAAAGAAGATACATGTCTATTCTTGCATACCATGCTCTTGGTACTGGTTTCAGTCCATACAATGCTTTCTTCAACTTACAAACCATGTCTTCATCTTCTATCAGAGGAAATCCAACAGTTTTCTCTATGTATACCTCTTCCCCCAAATCTCCATTCAAAAATGCAGATTTTACATCCATCTAATATACCTTAAAGTCTTTGTGTGTAGCATAATCAAGAAATAACCTCATAGCTTCCAACCTAGCAACAAGAGAAAATGTCTCTTCAAAGTCTATGCCTTCTTGTTGTGAGTAGCCTTTACAAACCAGTCTAGCCTTATTTCTTACCATTGTTCCTTCCTCATCCATTTTTTTTCTGAAAACCCATTTAGTTCCTATCACATTCGTATTTTTAGGCCTTGGAACCAATTCCCAAGTATTGTTTTTTTTTATCTGTTCTAATTATTCCTGCATAGCTTTAGTCCAAGATTCATCTCTACATGCTTCATCAGTAGTCTTTGGTTCAACTTGAGAAATCAAACAAATTTCATCTCTTATTTTTGATCTAGTCATCATTCCTCTACTTGCATCACCAATAATTTGATCTTCGGGATGGTTCTTCTTAACATACCTCGAAGTCTTAGGAGTTTCAGTAGGCTCATTTGATTCATCTTTGATCTCATTATCAATTTCCAAAGGTTCTTCAGGATTTGTAGTGACCTCGTTAACCTCTGCAATCTGACCATAGTCATACATTGTCTCTTTAATCTGAAACCTTTCATCTATCCTCACAATAGTGCTTTCAATCAAATTCCTCATTCCCATATTTAAACATTTGTAGGCTTTTCTCTTAGTAGAATAACCAAGGAAGATACCTTCATCACTTCTAGCATCAAACTTCCCTATCTCATCATCTGTTTTGATATAACATTTAATTCCAAATATTCTAAAATATTTTATAGTAGTATTATGATTAAACCATAATTCATAAGGAGTCTCACTTGTACCTTCTCTGATATGAATTATGTTCAAGGTGTACACAGCAGTACCAACAGCTTCTCTCCAATGAACATGTGATACATTTCCTTCCAACAACATTGTCCTGACAACATCTAATATTGTTGTGTTCCTTCTCTCTACTATCCCATTCTATTGTGTTGTCCTGGGAGTATATGTATGTATGTATATTCCATGCCCTTCGTAGTAGGTACTTAACAAGTCTGAAGTAAACTCACCACCTCTATCTAATCTCAAACATTTTATCTTCAATCTTGATTCATTCTCAACTTTTGCTTTGAATATCTTGAATTTATCAAATGCCTCATATTTATCTCTAAGTATGTAACCCACATCATCCTAGAAAAGTCATCAAAAAATAGTATAAAATACCTCTCACCATAGTAAGATATTGTTCTTGTAGGACCACATAGATCTGTATGTACCAAATCTAACTTCCCTTTTGCAGAGTAAGATTTGCTTTTAAAATTGCTTCTAGTCTGCTTCCCCATAACACACTCTCTACACATAGTGTTATATAGTTTTACAATCTTAGGTAGATCTCTTACTACATTATTCATACTTTCCTTCACAATATTAATAAAGTTAACATGACAAAATCTTCTATTCCATAACCAACTGTCATCAAACTTCACAATAAAACAAGAAGCCTCAGATGTATTCAATTCAAATATATTACCTCTAGATTTAGTACCAGATGCAATCAAGTATCCTGCCTTACTTCTGACAGAACATTTCCCATCAATGAATTTCAATTTATAACCCTTGTCCACTAGTTGTCCAACACTCAACAAATTATGCTTCAGTTCATCAACAAGCAATACATTATCGGTATTAGTTTTTCCATCTAGAGAAATAGATCCAACTCCAATGATAAACTTAGGAGTATTGTCACCAAACCTTACAACACCACCATCATATATTTTCAGACTAACAAACTTATTTTTATCTCTAGTCATATGATGTGAACAACCACTATCAATAACCCATTCAGATTTCTTTTCAACATAGGATACTAAGGATTTTTCTTCATGTAAAGGTTCATCATCCTTAATAGCAATAAATACAATCTCATCATAGTCAACAGCTTCATCATCTAAAACACCTTCACTAGCATAATAAAATTCCTTGTCTTTTGGATACTTAGATTTATAAAACTTATTTTTATGCTTTGGAACCCTTGTAGGACATTGAGATGCAAAATGACCTATCTTGTTGCATGAAAAACATTTCAAAGGTAACTTTCCTTCAAATTTACCCTTACCAATATTTTCTCTTCTTGTGATTAGGGCCACAACTTCATCTATCTATCTTTCTTCTTCTTTTATCTATTCCCATTCATCAATATAATCTCCAAGTTCTTCTCTCAAGTCACTATTCTTGGTGCTTGCAATTCCTGATAAAGTCTTTTTGTTTCTATGCACAAATGCCTTGAATACTAACTCAAATTTAGGTAGAGAATCTCCCAATTCTGTGGCCTCAAAGGTAGTTAGTTTCCCAATCAACATCTCTCTATTGAAGTTAGGTGTCAAAGGCATAATCTCTTCTATAGCTTGTACTTTAATTCTATATACAGGTGTCATGGATTTGAGAATTTTTGTAATCACTTCTTCCTCACTATAAGTACCTCCAGAGTTCCTTATGCCAATAAAAACTTTAGTAATTCTCTACAAATATGCTCTAATGTTCTCATCATCTTTCATTTTCAATGTTTCCATCTTTTCCTTCCAATTCTATAACTTCGCCTGTTTTGTAAACTTGTCTCCTTCATACAGTGCTTCCAATCTTGTCCAAATTTCATGTACAGAATCTAAGTCTTTTACCTCTGTGAATCCACCTTTAGAAAGTGCACTCATCAAAGCTTCCCTTGCAACCATGTTACAAGAAAATAAATTATTTTCATCTTCAGTAGCTTTTTCTAATTCATCCTCATCTTTCATATGTTCCTTTCTTTTAGTAATCATCTAGTAGTCGATTCTCAAGCATAGCAAATGTGTTCTCATCTTGTTCTTACAACTATCAAAGTTTTTCAGATCAAACTTTGGACTATCCTTCCTATAATAAGTCAACTTTGGGATCACCTCAAGCTGTTAAGATTTTTCTCTAATGACCAGTAGCTCTGATACCAATTGTTAGGAATAATAGTCCACCAACACAACTAAGAGGTGGGTGAATCAGTTGTGAGAGATTATTAAACATTAAAATTTATAAACCAAAGCTTTACATCAAGTAATACCTTAGTAAATTCCAACACAATAACACAATCCTTTATTGTTGAGGAAACTCGTTTAAAGGTAAAACCCTGGTGGGAATTAGCACCCATAAATGATGTACTAAGAGTATAGTATCCCTATTAAAAGATTTAGCCCTGGTAGGAGCTTATTACAATATTATAGTACATAGACCCTGTTAAAGGACAGACCCTATTATGAGTCAAGAGTAATAGTGGGCTCACTGCCCAAGCACACTGCCCAAATAAGGTTAAAGCCACCCTCAAGGATTTACAATCCAAACAAGTGTATATAGAAAATATATAATCCAGTGAACTATCTGATAGCAACTCTTTGCTTGGTCAGTTCCAATGAAGTACAATGAACATATCCTTTGTTCTACATCCACCATTCAATCAAGCTTCACAACTTCCTTTGTCAATCACCTTCTCTTCATACACATTCACACTCATTCCACTCACATCTTTTCAAAAGAGAAGATATCTCATATATACCCTATTACAATAATTGATTAGTTCAGCTAATTAAGCTATCCCAATATGGAAATAATTATTTAACCCATTTCTAAGATATACACGGTATCTAAAACAAGTATACATTAATTAAAATACATCAAATATAGTCTAAGATCCATAATCCATGCTCTCTATATACAATACACGCTACATCTCTGAATTCGGCCCCAAATAGGTCTCCCCCAGAATACACACCATAGCTGACATCATCATCACTCATACAACTTGTGACCCATCACAAAATTTATTCAACATGTCTTTTGTCATCCCTTAAGTGCGCATAATCTGAATCATTATTGCCTCTAAGATATACTCAAAACACAGAGACTCACTCTATCAATCATCATTGTCATAGTCCAAAAACTAGTCTTTACCAAAAAATTTGTAACTCATCCAATATGCAATATTAATCCAAGGGACCTTAGAACTAAGATCATTAAACATCCTTTGCTCATTCTGATTCAACCGTACCATATCTATACACTTCTATCAGTCATCCTACAACAGTAATAACCAGTCTATGCTTCTTCCAAAGAAACATATGTTGACATCAGTGAAAAAACATAAATGCCAACAACATCAATAGTAGCCAAATCCAATATCATCCAATAGATCTATTCGCTACATCCCTCACTACTAGAAGATTTTCCCAGGCCCACAACTGCAACAAAACTGCTCCTACAGATAATGCAACACTATGACAATAGACAACATGATGTAAATCATGGTACAGGTGAGATAATAAGCATGATCCCCATGCAAATATTTGAGGCTGAGTAATCATATCCTATAGGATTCTACCCCACCCAACACAAAATCCATGACCATGTCTTTCTAGCATCATAAATCCAGCTACCAAAATAGAAGTAAGAGGGGCATATAACTATCGCATCCACTGCCAAGGAATGTTCTCCTCACCTATTTCATCAACTCCAAAAACTCATCTGCATGCAGCTCTTCCATATACAAAATCATAATAAACAAGCTTACCCATGATCATAATCCGTAATAATCTGTAAACATCCTCGGGGGTGATCGTCATCACTCTGCTAAAGCGGTCAATACACCATGATTTACTCAAAATTGAGGCATCTATAATAGGTATCATAATCCACACAATTTGATCACACACTTATCCTGAGTAGACAAGTTGGGGATCATATCTAATCGCCAAGGATAGATAGCTCGGATCATCAATTTCCCAAAGGGAACCTGATTTCATAAACATGCAATCAATCAATCAAAAGAATCAAGTAGATCATCTAAAGTAAATCAACCTAATCAAACCAATCATCATTCCTATATCACTCTTCTTGAACACATAAAATTATTTTATTTCTCTATATCTTGAGAACAAAGTATCAAATCAATCCAATCAATCATCCTAATCGACCTAGTTTTACTGACATCAGCATACATCAACATGAAGTTTGCAATTGACATCATTCAATTTTGTATGAAATACACATCATATGAGGGATCTTGACATAAAATCATACAAATGGGATAAATATTATTTCACCATAGGCAAACAATTGTAGGATTTGGGTTATTTTTACCTAAAAGTAGGAGTAAATCAAACTTGCCTTGGAGGTTCCTAAACATTCCTAAACCCTCCTAAACCTTCCTAAACTATGAACATGCACTCTTTTATCTTTCATAGGTGTTATTGCACCTTGAAACATGAATTAGGAATGCATAGGAGCACCTAGACATCATGGAGGTGCCCTAAAAGCAGGTATATACTCATTCAGGAGTATGGGTATTGAAAGACCTGATATATGCGCCATTTTTTTATGGAAAAGTTTCAAAATAATTTCAAACCCTATCATAAGTATCAAAATACATCATGGAAGCACTCTAACATGGGGTATAGGTGCTCAAACACATGGGAAAAGTCTAAAAAGCATGAAAAATGTGGAAAGGCAAGTAAAATCATGAAATATGGAAATAAAGATCAGATATTGGGAACATACCAAATTTCCATACACTCTCAAATGCTGATAATGTTGCCCATGCTCAAAGTTGTGCTTTCTGATTGGCACCACCATTGTTTCTAGCGGAGGAAAAATTCAAGTTTACAAAGAGAGGAGCTGAAAATGATAAGAAAGAATACCTTTTTACCCTCTTAAACTTACTTTTTCACTATGAGAGGGAAATTTTTTTGAATTTTGGTGGGAAGAGAAGAACATGATTAATCAAAAGAAAAGTTATTTCAACATTTCAATCAGATCCTTAGGTGAGGAATCATTTTTTTATCAGGAAATCAATCAAAATTGTGATATATTATAAATTGATTAAAATTTGGAAATAATCATATCCAAATCAATTTTGATTCATTTCTTGAGGGGGCATATGATCATCACAACAAGGAATCAAATTCATCAAATCATCAGTGGGGAATCAAAAAATCAATTTTTCATCAGGGAATCACATCGAGGTTTTATCATATCGACATAAAATTGAGATCATCAAATCAACATTAATCACTAGATCCAACATCAAATCAAGATCATGCATCAATTAATCAGATAATCAAACATCACTGATTATTTGAACCAATGTGCTTCGCATATTGATTCAAAGAGGGGCATTTGTAGACATCATAAATTGGTCAAGACAAATCAAAATCAAATCAAGAAAGGCAAATCAATAAAATGAAGATCAAAGCATGAATTAATTGATATCAAAGCTATTCGAATTAATTAAATTTAAAAGATCAAATAATTTTACAATTGATTTTAATCAATTAATTGTTTAGTTTAAATCAAATTTAATCCAACCCATTCAAGGGGACACATGGCTAAATTAATTTTTAAATACATTTATTCTCACACACTAAAAAAGGACAAAAATCAAATGAACCAATGAGAATGAAGGAATGAGCTCACATGGATCAAGGAAAAATCAATTCCACATCACTCATCTTGGAAATGCATCTTAACCATCTATCTTTGTCTCTTTCTCTCTTTGTCCAAATATTTGAAACTATTAACATGACTCAATAGTAATCAAGGTTAATTCACTCTAAACCCTACCCTTGGAAAATCCTATAAATAAGATGCATTCTAAGATAAAATCACCCATTCATATTTGCATCTTCATTATAGTTAAATTGTTTGCATCCATGCTTAGCATAGTTTGAGTTCTTTTATCATTGTTCTTGCATCTTTCTAGATTAAATTGCATCATAATTCATCATGTTTTAGCTTAATTTTCTTATCATGTAGCTTAATCTTTCAAATTATCATTCTAGTATTGTCACATTAGGAATGCTTAAGATCATAGAGCATTGTTTTAGCTTCCTAGTTAGAGAGATATGAGATAGTTTTGATTGATCAATTTGAGTTGTTTAGCATATTAGATCTTTGAATCCTTTCAAATTAATTAAATTAAGTTAATATTTCATGAATAGGCATCTAATTGTGTACAAATTCTATTGGAATTTATGCTCTACATAAAGTGACCAATTGAGAAACTTGATATGTTCACCTTTTGTGTTTGATTACTTCATTTTATGTCTTGATTATTTTGGGAGTTGAATTATCCTCTTGTTATTGCCTTTATGGCTTGTTGTTAGTTTTTGGTTAGCTACATAGACCAAGTATATGGTACTTATTATCTACATCTTTGATGTAGACCAAGTAGACAGTACTTATTATCTACTTCCTTGATGTAGATGAAGCAAAAAATTCCTTATACTTATGCCCTCATTTTAGACTGAGTACACTAGTCAATGTTAACCATGTCCTTGGTGTAGACCAAGTGGAAAATCATTTTATTTAAGTCCTTGGTGTACACCAAGTGGACAAACCTTGATTTTATTTTCCCCTTCATTGTGAAGTTGAGGTTTAGGAATAGGTTCCTTGAGTAGGTATGAGGAGTATCTCCTTATGTGTAGCCCATCCCTTACCTAGAAATATAGGACACATCAAGGAGTCCTTAACAAGAGAAAAAATAATAAATGAATGGGTAATTGAACTAATAAGATTAATTGATATTGAACCACTAGTTTTTATTCTTAACTAATATAGGTAATAAATCCCCAGTTGTCATACTTGGACCATGTGGGTGTATACCATCATTAAATCCATGGTTTTCATGATTATATCAAGCAGGCAGGTGCTTCTAGTGAATCCCTAATTTTCATTATTAGCCCAAGCGGGTAACTGGATATATTGGGTGCCTAGTACACCATGGAATGATCATGTAGCCATGGGTGACTTGTGTGGAAAACATACTCCATATTATTAGTACTCTCACATCTAGGTCCAATAGCTATGAGTAACACCCCAATATTGTAGTTGTGTTACAACGATGTTGTATTATGGATGTTTATCAGCATGTTGAGTATTATTCATGTTGTGATTTATTATCTACATTTGATTTTATTGATTGGTGTGTGTATAAATTTGAATTCTCTTGTATGCTTTATTTCTTGTTTGGGTTGTATGACTACCTTTGTGAGAGTAATGGGGTATGCCTAGGGCTTCCATATGGTCAGGTGGCATGACCAACCACTATTGGGGATTGGCATACAAGTGATGGAATTGACTGAGATATTAAGTGTGATGTAGATCACACCTTATTTCCTTTCTCTCTTTACTACTTTATATGCTCAGGTTATGCTTTCAGTTTCTATACTTTTTAATTGTTGTATAGCTCTGAAATTGAGTGTAATTTATAATGTCCCACCAAGTAACCTTGGAACAAAGAGGTTAAATATGCACTTAACAAAAAAAATTGAAACATGGAATAAACATCATGTAACATTGTGCATCACATAACCATAAACATCTACAAGATACAACATGCAAGAGAATACACCATGATCATCACATGATCATACACAAGTGAAAGATTAACAAGCACTTCCAAAGGTTCTAAGACAATTAAATCACATACTCATAATCATGAGACTTCCTTACAAGGATTCAAACAATGTCCTTGAATCACAAGGGGCTAATCCAACAAGAACCCACATCTATACAAAGAGCATACTAATTCATCTAAAAAATCCATCTCAGTAACATCATTTTAATCCCAAAAAAAATATTCCTAATATGGTTAAACATACATGTTAATTACCAACTAACCATAAGCATATACATTAAGACAAGCAACGATCCTCAAACAATCATGCACAAGTGAAACACTTAAGATTACAATCAAATTGCCTCATGAGAATCAGGCTGATGAAAACATGTTGATTCCTAAAATTTGGCTCAGACTGAAATTCCAGAAAAAGTATCAAAATCTAGAATCTTTATTATAACTCCTATGAATCTGAAACCACTCTCAAACATCCTTAAAGTATTACATAAAATGTAACTTAAAGTCTAAGAGAGGAATAATATGTAACTTATACTTAAATGTTACATTTTATGTATCGCCTTGGAGATGAAATTGGGGTGATAATGCATGAAGGACAACTAAGAGCTCTCTGGAAACTAAATTGGGCATAGATGCTAAAGGTAGGCACAAACGTCGATTCTTGACTAGAAAATTTTTGAGACAAAAAGAGTCTCCGACCAATGAGTTAGAAATGTTGATTCAAGATGCAAATATGTTGATCCACACTAATGTTGAATCAGGAAAAGATGTTGATTCATGAATTTGGTCAAAAACACAAAAGAACAAAAACCAAAAACTAAACCTAAGTTGACTCCAACGTACAACTGGTAAATATTTAGCTCCACACTAGGGATTACTAGATAGCATAGATCAATGCCATAATCGCTCCATTGGATCAATATTTACATCATCTAAAATAATAAAGCAAACTAAGCTAAATATTTGCTGGCATTTGGTGAAGATGATCTATGTTTTGATCATAGGATTGTATTCAGGTGTTTTCATTGTTGGCAACATGATGTATTGGATATGAGAAATCAGTTATACCGAGTGTGATGGAAATTCAATTGAACAATTGACTAAGTGTATATTCAATTGGGTAAAGAATAGTGAGTGACACTTAGGTGGTTGAATCTGGATTTGGAGATCGAGTTAAGGTGTGCGATAATGCAATTATCCTTGTTATAAAAGAAGGATGAAATTGTGGTTTAGGGTTACATTTTTAGATATTTTGATTGGATTTGATTATTTTTTGGAGTTGGTTTATGTATAAGGTGGCGTAGTGATCAAAGCTAAAGAAAATATGTCAAACAGAAAGGTCATATTCAGATCAGACATTCTTGAGTCTATCTCAAGGAAATTCTTAACAAGTTTGCAAGTTAAAACCCTTTAACAAGGCCACTCCTAGTAGGGTGGGCATGATCTTAACAGGATCTTAAGTATAAAATCCTCTAACTAGGAAACTCTTAGAAGTAGTTTGTAATCTCTTAACAGAGTATTCTTTAACCGGACTTGTTAGCTTCTAACCAAGCTAAAATACTATTAACCGGGTATACCCCTAACAGGTTGATTGTAAAAGCTCCTAACAAGGAAATTTTCTTGGTGCACTAGTGAAATTTGTGGATACCATTCCACAGGTGGTTTTCTCCCTCTAACAAGGGTCTCCATAGGAAAATCTTGTGTGTTGTGCCTATTTGATGTGAATGGTTTATGTGATAAGTTTCTATTTTCTATTTTATTTTGCATGTTGGATCTTGTGGAAGATATTTAAGTTTTGTTTCAGATTTGTGGGTGCACTAATTCACCCCCCATTCTCAGTGCCTTTCAACACTAACAATTGGTATCAGAGCCAAGTTCCCTTGAAGAAGCCTAATAGCTTGAGTAGGATCCTTAAGGAAAATATGGAGGGTTTTTTGAACTACAAAAGGCAACTCCAAGAAGCTGAAATGCTCATTAAGGAGTTGAAGAATCAACTGAAGCAATCAAGAGATAAAATACAAGAACTAGTTTAAAAACTATGTGAGAGTCAATATTACATTGGGAAATTGTCTAAACAAAGTGGATTTGATGAATCTAAATCAGCTCTAGAAGTCATCAATATGGAGATTGGAAAGTTGAAAAAGGATAAGAAAAATCTTTGAAGAGAAATAGAAGCCTAATCAATCAAAATGAGTAATAATTGGAAGCAAGAAGATCTATAAAATATGCAAGGAAAGCCACCCCTAACACTTAAAAACTTTAAACTTAGCATCGGAGATGGAGCGTAGGGGGCAACGGTCAAATTTTTCAAACCAGGGTTTTAGGTGACACATGGGCTTCAACTACAGGGTCTAGGCTGAGTGTCAGTGGCCTTTCAACCAATTCCCACACTAGTTTTTCAAGCGCCCTAGACAACCTTACCGAACATGGCAGGATCCGGAGAAAAATTGAGCAGAGGACCACTTCACCTTCAAAAATAATAGTGGAAAGGGAATCCACCATGGGGTCCCTACTAGATTCAAGGATATCGAGCATCGACTCTGGAGACCAAAGAAAATATGAATGATCATCGAGAACAGAGAGGTAGAAACTCCCAAACCCACCTCTGCAACCCCCTTTTTAAATATTCAACATAAAGGATGGTGTGATAATTTAGATTTCCTAAGAAGCAAAGCTTTCTTTCTTAAATGGACGGGTTCTTGGCCTGCCTATGAAAAAATGAAAGCATGGGTATATAGGCATGCAAGAACATACTGCACATTAAAAACCCTATCAAATGGTTTTTATCTTGTGACATGCCCCACAAAGAATGCAAAGGTGGAAGTTCTCCAATTGGGGCCTCATTTCATGGATGGTTTGGGTTTATACATCAAGGACTGGGAACCAAATTTTGATCCATCAAAACACATGTTTGTGAACGTCTCTTTGGATAAATCTTAAAACCCTCCCACAAGAATATTGGAATATTGAAACCCTAACCATGGTGGGGAATATGTGGGGAACATTTTTAGATTGGGGGAGGTCCTCAATAAGAAATATCTATCAACCTATATCAAGATATTAATCCTCTGGAATGAAGCTACTCCTCTTCCTGAAACCTTAGAACTCAGATCTAGAGAAGGAATATGGAAACAACCGATTGAAAAAACAAGCCGAGAAGATGAAGAGATAAATGTGGTAAGGGAGATGGCCAAAGGTAAAAGACTCTGTGTGGTTTGGGAAGAGCTATTATGTGATAGAGGACAACATAAGATTCAAAAAGAACCTGAAGTAGAGGAAGTTGTTGTAAGAAACCAAACCCACATGCCAGAAAAAGGGGAGAGCTCCCATATTGAACCTACCCTGGAAGTTATTCCTAGTTCATCCCCTCTCCCACACTTGGATAAGCTTAATAACCTTAGCGGGACTGCCTCTCCACACTCTGAAAGGCTAGTCCCTGAAAACCCTGAGCCAAACACCATTTCCGCTAACACCAACCCAGAGCAGAGACATGAAACTCCAAAGCCCACACATTCGGGTGAGCAGAACATTTGCAGCAAGAAGGAAAACACAGATCATAGACCCATACAACCCAATGGGGGAACACCAATTACCAACCCAAAGTGGCACATGGACCCACCCTCAATTGAAAACAACCCAACAGAGAGTCCAAAATCTTAATCAATTTCAGAATTTCAATGGCATGTCTCTGCTGGAGGTGCCATCTCCGGTCATAATACATCTACCGAGATGGTGGAGGAGGAAAAGGAATATGTCCCTGCCACCTAGGTCGATAACACAAGCACTCTGATCAAGGATATCCCCATTTCACCTATCAGGAATTTGGGGGAGTCCTTTGAGGGAGCAAGAGATAGTGGGGGGAACAGTTTGAACCATAAGAGTAGAGATGATGGGGAAGACCTCGACATTGAAGACTTTCTAGGTCTCTCAGAACAGCTTGATATTACAGAAGTTGAAACCATAGAACAAATAGACTCATCCAGGGTTAAATTTTCTTTTGGAGAAAATAAAAAGAGAGGGGCAAGCACCCTAAAAATGAGGCTTACAAAGGCTGAAAATGCAAGTGGCCAATGCAAATTGAGATCGGGAAATGGTAATGCCCTTTCCTGGGAGAAATGAAACTCTTATCTTGGAATGTCAGGGGCTGCAATGCCTCTGACAAAGTTTGTCTGATCAAGCGATGTTTTGATCAGGCGAAACCCAATGTAGTGCTTATTCAAGAAACAAAACTCAAAAATGAGGATTGTGCTTTGTTTGCAGCAAAATTCCCGAGATGGAAATGCTTCTTCATGGATTCAGACGGGGCGTCTGGAGGCCTGGGCCTATTAGAGAAGGAAGAGGTAGTAAACATTGATATTATTCAACAACACAAATCATGGTTATGGGCAAGGGTGGCGTCCAAGCAACTTCTCAAAAGTATTAACATCATAAATATATATGGTCCCAACAGTCCTGCCCTCAAACTTATTTTGTGGCAGGAAATCTCAAAATTCCTAAAGGGTAATCTGGCAGAACTATTTATCCTTGGGGGTGACTTTAATGCCATCCTTAGGCTGGAAGACAAGAAAGGGGGCCGTGGATGGACTGGAAAAAGTTAGATGGACTTTCAAAACTTCTTTATGGATAGTGGATTAATGGAGATAGAACTAAAAGGTGGAGACTATACATGGACAAACCGAAGATTGGATTTCAACAACATAGCAGAGAAGTTGGACAAATTCTTCCTAGCTGGGCACTGGACAGCCACATAATTGATATGTAGGGTGGAGATACTCCCGATAATAGGATCAAACCATTACCCCATTGGATTGATAATACAAGAGGATATTGTCCCCGATAGATGCCCCTTCAAGTTCAAAGCAATGTGGCTTAGAGATGAAGGCTTTGATGACATGGTGAAAACATGGTGGAACAATGCTCCAAATAGAGTTGGGAATCTTGCTTTTATCTTTTGCAAAAAGCTTCAATTCCTTAAAGAGAAACTGAAAATTTGGAATAGGGAAAACTTCAAAAACATCTTTGTGGAGAAATTCAGACTAGAAGAGGAGCTAAAAACCCTAAATGAGCACATTATTACACATGGAATGACTAATGTAGAATTTTTAAAGGAGCGGCAATTAAAAAAAGAGTATGAGGAAACATTGGCTCAGGAGGAGATATACTGGAGACAAAAGTCAAGAGAATTGTGGCTCAAGGATGGAGACCGAAACAAAAAGTTCTTCCACATCTCTGCTAAAGTGAAAAGGGCAGAGAATAAAATCTTCTCCATAAAAAACCAGCAGGGACTCACTTTGGAAAAGGAGCAAGACATCAAGGAAGAAGCAGTAAGATACTTCTCACAAATCTTTTGTGTAGAAAGGTAGCAAAACACTGAATCTAAGGAAATTATCAACACAATCCCAACATGCATTATCCTGGCCCAAAATGCCTTCCTCTTGAAACCAACAACTATTGGGGAAGTCAATAATGTACTGTTCAGGATGGGGGGAGACAAGGCACCGGGTCCGGACGGGTTCACTGCCCTCTTTTACCAACATTTTTGGGACCTTGTGGTGACAGAGGTATGGGAAGTGGTAGAGGAGGTGCGCAAAGGGAAATTCATCCTAAAAGACATGAACAACACTCTTATTGCACTGATTCCCAAAAAATTAGACTCCTCTAGTTTCGGTGATTACAGGCCTATTGCTCTATGCAATGTTATTTACAAAATAATATCCAAAACAATGGCCAATAGACTGAAAACAACCCTGAAAATAGTAATATCAGAGGAACAGAGTGGCTTCACCCCTGATTGCTCGATATATGAAGGGATCATCGTTGCCCATGAGGCAATTCATACAATCCAGAAAGCCAAGACAGAAAGGATGCTGGTCAAACTCGACATCGGGAAAGCTTATGATGAGGTGGATAGGGGCTTCCTCTTCAAAATCATGGCAAAGTTTGGGTTTTCAGAGGAATGGGTAAAGTGGATTGAGAGCTGCATCTACAATGTGTGGCTCTCCATCCTAGTTAATGGCAGCCCACAGGGATTCTTTGAAACACACAAAGGCATATGACAAGGGGATCCAATATCTCCTTTCCTATTTTTTATCATGGTAGAGGCCCTAGGCAGACTTATAAAGGAATAAAGGTGGCGACGAGAGTGTCGGCCCTATCACACTTGAAATTTGCTAATGACACCTTCCTGGGGGGAGGCCTCTTGTAGAGAAGTGAGAACTATGAAATCAACCCTAGACAAATACACCATTGCCTTAGGACAATAGGTAAATTGGATGAAATCAGAAATCTATTTCTTTAACACTCCCCCTCAACGACAAAGAGACATTTGTAAAGTTTTGGGCATGAGGAAGGGAGCCCTCCCATCCAAATATTTAGGGATGCCAATTTTTGAGGGTGCAGGAAAGTCTAAAATTTGGGCTGACCTTACCTCTGCTATTTCAAAAAAAATGACAGGTTGGAAGGGGAAATGGCTCTCATCGATAGGCAGAATTCTTATGCTAAAATCAGTCATATTAGCAATGCCAATTTTTCCAATGTTCTGCCTACGGATCCCAACCAATATTTTAAATAAAATAGGTCAGGGCATGCGAAAATTCTTTTGGAATGGATCGTCTCCAAATGAAAAAATCCCATTGCTTGCATGGGATAAGATTTGCAAGCCCAAGAAAGATGGTGGAGCGAGAATTAGAAATTGGCAACTTATGAACACTGCACTAGGGGCCAAATTAATATGGGAGATCCAATAGAAACCAGATTGCATGTGGGTTCGCATCCTCAAAGTAAAATACCTTGAAAACCCTAATGACAACCACATTTTCACTATTAGAAACCCTCCCTGGGGTTCTGCAATGTGGAACTTTATTATCTCATGCAGACAGATAATCACGGATCATGTATCTTGGAATGTGGGTAATGGGCAATCAACAAAATTTTGGGATGACTCATGGAATGGACTTCTAGCACTAAAAAGAAATGGTGATCTCCATGATCTTTGAAACTACTTCATTCGGGCTTGGGGGGAACACATATCAGACTACCTTGAGCCGACAAGAGAAGCACATGGCCGAGAATGGCAATAGAAATCAGTGAACCATGAGAACTTATCAGATCAGCAGAAAGCTACAATGCAAGGAATATTGAAAGGAAAAAGGATCCTTCTTACCCCAGACAAGGATAGGGTGATATGGTGTGCATCAAAAAGAGAATATTCAGTTAAACTGGGCTACCAGCTTCTGGAAAGGGCTAACAGGGAAGAGCAATGACCTAAAAAACTCTGCTGGAACAAACATTGCCTCCCCAAAGCCGGGGTCTTCACATGGCTCACATCTAGAGGTAGAATATTGACAGGGGAGAGAAGGAAAAAACTCAGATTTTTGGGCCCCATGAAATGCCTGATGTGTGGCGAGGTGGAAGAGGATGTTGATCACCTCTTGGTCAACTGTAAAATCACAAATTCATGTTGGGAAATGATCCAACACAATCTGGGATGACATGGACCCCTACAAAATACTCTCAAAGCTATTTTTCTGGGGTGGTCCTCTACCCCCGGCTGGTCCCTCCTTGATGCAATTTGGGATATATATCCCTCAGCTCTACTCTGGGAAGTTTGGAAAGAGAGGAACTGCAGAATATTTAGAGACCAAAAAGAGACTTTAGCCATGCTCATGAGGAGGATCAACAATTCAATAGAGGAAATAATGACCACATCAGCAAACAACAAATCCATGAAATGCCCCTTTACTCAATCTGACTCAAATATTCAAAATAGATGGCCAGGCATTAAAATCCTCTCATGGGGAAATTTCTCAAAACACAAGAGCCACAACAAGAAGGAAGGCATTAAGTGGGAACCATTCGACAAGGACTAGATTAAAATAAATTTTGATTGGGCCTCAAGTGGCAACCTTGGGGTATTTGGCATTGGTGCCATTGTGAGAGATTGGCAAGGCAAATTATTAGCCTTTGAAGTAGAAAGGATAATTGAAGGGAAAAACAACATGGCTGAAGTGCAAGCAACAATGGTAGGGGTCAAAATGGGTTTAAAACTAGAAATTAAAAATCTCCACCTAGAAGGGGATTCAGCTATCATCATTGGGGCCATCCAAAAAGGTCATATCTAGACATGGCACCTTCAATCATATGTAAAACACATATCTGAACTTCTCAATGGCTATGAGAATTTCAAAATATCACATGTTAGAAGAGCAGGCAACGTTGAGGCAGATTGCCTGTCAAATTGGGCAGCCAATTTTAATATGGTGGGGAATAAGCAATATGAAATTTTCACTAATATCAATATGGAAGATGATGAGCGGTGGATGCCAGTTGTTCCACACGGGGATTAACCCACATCACTGGAAATGATAGAAATGTAGATTGGGGGACGTTGTAGTTATGAACTCATGCAAGACTGATGAGACAGGAAAATCTAAACGAGGGAATGAAAGGACCTGACATCATTACAATTCAATTCAAATCATTATTGTGTGGTAGTGGTGGAAATAAAGGGAACTTACACTTCATCCCTTCATAAATGACAAAATGATGTCATTTTGACACTTGGGCCAAAGCAGCAATTATGACATGCGAGTCTCTAACCCTGATCTGTGCGAACTTAATCATTGGAAGGACAAGAAGGTGGGTGGAATGGTAGCAACATGATGGAGATGGGACGCCGATGGGATGGAAAAACCAGTCAAGGAAAGTTTTGACTTAATTATAAATAAATATGCAGAGATTTGCATTAATGCTCACACCCTCTACACATTCTATAAATGCTTTAAGTTTTTCTTCATATGTTGTGGGACTGACAAGCTTGCAAGTGTTTGAGCACAGGTTTGGAGATTGCAGAGATGGAGGCGATCTTCACGCTGAAACCGGGGAGGAACAAACAACAAAAGAGCTTTTTTGGAAAAATCAAGGCCAGCTGAGTCTGAAAGCTTATGAAATGGTCCTCCAAGGATCTTGAGGATGCGGTCATGGACACTCTGGGCCCAAACTTCATTATGACCACCCACAGAAGATGCCTAAACATGGACATTCCCTCAATGATGTTGGCATGGGCCCTAGAACTTGAAGTGGAGTACGAGGAGGTGCGGGAGGTCATGGTGAAGTTGTTCAACATAGATTTACTAGAAGGCATGGACTCTTTCCTTGAATGGGCATGGCCAGGAGTGGGCTTCAACATTACTGAAGGAATTGCCGATGAAGACCGGGAAAGAGTGCAAGGCATCATCTCATTTATGCGATGGCCATGGGGAATAAACAAAGACAATTATTGCATGGATAGATTCATTGGGTGTGAGACCATCAAGGTAGTAATAAGATAACGTCCCCCACCACTTGATGCTAGAGAGATGGATCTAAACCTGTAAGTCCCCCGAAGAAGACGGACAATGCGTAACACACAACGAGAACGCCAAGGTTGAAGAAACCAAGCAAGGTTGTAAGTGAAATTCACCAAAAAGTAAAAAAATAATATATTTTTGGAATTTTTTGTAATGTGGAGTATTGCAGAGAATGATACTCCAATTTTGAATGGGCCACGATGCCATTTTGAGCTCGATAATGTCTGTTTTCAACCAAAATATGGTTTTTTGAAGCGCATTCAGTTAAAGATATGCCAAAATTTGAAGAAAGTGGTGAAGGAGATAGTATAGCTGGAGGTAAAGATAGTATAATGAAGATAGCATGCGGAATGATGCTAAGTTTTCTTTTTACATTCTCTCAGCTCTGTAATCTAGAGAAAATGCAGGAACTATGTTTGGAGGCACTAAAATTTAGGATGAAAAGACTCAGCATCCATTTTGGGGCATTTTGCTGTTTAGAATAGATTGTAATGGTCTACGACCAGTAGCATGACTATACAGAACAGAACACTCATACTTGAAATGTAAATCTTATTTTCTGTAATCAATAAAAATACCCAACTATTACCAATAAAAAAAAAGATGCAAGGAAAGTTGCAGAAGATGCCCTAAAATATGAAGATGAAACATTAGAGGCTAAAATTGAAGAAATTTTCAGATATGAACAAGAGGTTTCTACAATGCATGAACATTTACATAATACAAATGAAGGAATTGAAGAAGCCCTAAGACTAAATGTAGATCTGAGAAATGAGAATGAGAAACTAACAGGAGAGTTGAAGAATGATAATGATCTACTAAAGAAATTCAATGAGAGTATTGGAAAACTTGATGAACAACTGAGGAATCAAAGAAGAAGAAAACAGACTACAAGACTTGGTTACACTGGTAAGACTACTTTTGAAGTTGGATAATCCTCTAGAAACAAAGGAAATTAAGCAAGAAGGAAAGTCTCCACTGAAGGTAACACAAAGAACTTCTAGTAAGAAAGCCTACAATCTTGTATATTTAAAATGTCACAATGTAGGTCATACTGAAAATGTATGTAGAAGTACATTTGATAATAGATCTAGCACTTTTGATGGATATTTCTATAACTGCAATAAGTATGGTCATATTGCTTATGATTGTAGATCTAGATCTGGTAGTAGATCTAGTAACTTTGATGGTTATTGTTATAATTGTAACAAATATGGTCACAAAGATAATGAGTGCAGGACAATATTGAAGAATCAAAGGTCGCTAATGAACTGAGAAAGACTATCAAATAGAGAGGCAAATGAATGTCACTTGCCCAGTTTATGGTAAATATGGAAAGCTAGATGTGAATTACAGAATCAGGACTACAAGAGGTAATGTTGGACCTTGGAAGTCAACTAGTATGGCATGTTTTCTTTGTCATAAGATTAGACATTTAGCAAGGAATTGAAGGTCAAGGAACCAATCGATAAATTAGTCAAGCAATCAAAAAGGGAAGCAAATTGTGAATGTATAAGAAGTTGGGTTGCAGAGATGAATAATGTTTGGAAGAAGAAAGAAGACACTCAGTCATCAGAGCAATCCACATCTCCATAGGTTATGGAGAATTCATCATTAAACTGAGGTATCATATGGCTTACAGGGAGAAATCATTGTTGAACCCATCTTTTGGACCCCTTGAAGGTGTGTGATAAGATCTATCAGCATGTTAAGATGCTTTAAGGATTTATGGAATGTATTATGAAGTTTTAATGAATTGTATGATGTTTTGATCATCAATGAAAGAGTCATCTCAACCAGTAAGTACAACTATTACATGTGTACGAAGGTAGATAAAAAGGTATTTTTGGATTTCATTCCCACCTTGCACATTGTGTAAGTGGTTGTGAAATTAAAGGTGCATTGTTTGAAGTGTTTTTTGTGATTCAAGAGGCAATAAAAGATTGTGTGTGCTAATCTACAAGAAAAAATTTATCAGGAGTCATCGTGTTTGTCAAAAGACACCCTAGATTTTGAATTGTTTAAGGCATTTATCATATAATTGTTTACATTGTTGAAAATTTGAGACGGCTACACAAAATTTGATAGATACAATAGAGAGACTACAATCAGTATTTAAGTTACATCCTTTTAAGTCTATGGAAAATGATCCAATAGGTGCATTATCTAGCGTTCCCTACAGAGTTTTACATGTATAAGATGTAAGAGCTTTCATTCATTACAAACTGGAAGATTTAAGGTCAGATGCAATTCATGCCTAGTATAATGAAATGTGTAATGATAACATGGTGCAAAAGGAAGAGCACAAATAGATAGAAGAAAAAGGTTTTTATCATGAAAACAACTATCCTAATGAGTTTGAGGAAGACCGAGTTAGGTTTGTCTTGAGAAGAATCCATAACCAGTTCATGTGGTTGGACAGATTGCATAAAATCATAAAGGAGGTGATTCATCTTATTACTGGCATATGCTCAATCGACAGTTTACCTATTATTCACACCATTCCAAAGGAAGAAGCAATCATACTGACAAAGTCAAGATGGGATGGTTGTTCAATGATTGTTAATGATATAACAGATAAAGAGGTGAAGTATGTTGCTATGGTTATTGGTTACAAAGTTTATCACTCTAGTAGGTTGAATATCATACCTGGTGGTGCTATTGATATAAAACATATGGTAATGAAGGATAATTAAGACTAAGATTTAGCATAAGTCATGAGGAATAATTGATGGTGAACCTAGAGAAGATAAAGAAAGATAAAAGGCAAAAATTCAAATATTGCTAGGTAATCATGTGTTTATTCTTCTATTTTCAGAACATGTTTTCTGGAATAGGGAATATCACTTGGATTAATGATGCTCCAGTATTCATTCAGATTGAAACTATATTAAGTTGTTGGGTAATGGATTCAAAAGTACAGATTGAGGCTATTTCAAGGATTTTAGAAGAAAATGCATGAGAGAGAGAGAGAGAGAGAGAGAGAGAGAGAGAGAGAATTACATATATTGTTGTAGAGAAGTACAAGGACACCATTTTTTTTATTGTTGACATTGATACATGTATGATGGAATTAGTTGATCCTAGAATTTCATGGGTAATGCCCATTGGATACAAAGTGGAAGAATATATAATATTTTGTATGCAGACAACATGTTGGCTCAACTGGTAGACCCTGAGACACAAATATTTGGAACTTATGAAGAAAAGTCTCTCAAATTTCACAGTGAGTTAATGAAACCTATAATTGAAAGGAGAGTTTGGAAAGACATTGACACATTCATGATGAAGATAGGATTCACTGAAGAAGAGTTGGAGAATATTAGAGAATAGCATGTTGTAGAATGAGCTGGCACATCTAAAGCAACACAAGTTGAAGTTGAAGAAGCGGGTGCAACCAGTAGTGCCTCAACTATTAGACAGACTAGATGCTTCACTCAAGTAAAGAAGGATAAACCTTCTCCTCTAGTCATTACAAAGAACAAACCTACAATAAGTGCAAAGTCAAAGGAAACTACAGTAAAGGAGACTCATAGCACTGCTAAGGTGATAGGAAAGAGGAAGAAGGAACAAGCTCAAAGAAAGAAGAAACAAGCAGATGAAGAAAGCGATGATACTGAATTATAAAGTGAGTAGAAGAAGATTAAGGAAAAAATGAAAGAAATAAAAGGTAGTAGGTTCCCCTTCCACTAAGTATATTAAAGGTAAATCTGATAAAATTTATTTTGGAAATTTTATATCTATTGAAAACATAGTGTGTAAGTTGAAGAGTCATGGTGTGTTGGTTGGAATCAGAAAGTTTTATGATAAGGTGAATGAACAAGACAAAAGATTGATGGAAGATGTTAGTTTTTTAGTACGCATGGATTAATCAAAGCATATATGGAAATTCGTGGTCAAATCCCTACAAATTTGTATGATTTAATTGATGCCAAGTGAAAGCATGCACTTTCAAGAGATAGAGAGTTGGTCAAACATTCTTTGTTGATTTTAATGCCTGATTTTACTGTAGAAGACATAGAGAACAAAGTTAAAGAGGTAATACCTCTACTCAGGACAAAAGTAAGAGATACAAGGTTGATGATTGGAGAAGTTCAATCGATAAGGGATGAAATTAAGGATATCCTGAGAGAACACTTAGGTTTGAAGAAAGACACAAGTGCAAAAACTCCTATGAATATTGTTGATGAGACAATAAAAGAGAAGAAGGATGACCTAGTGGTCATACAAACTACAAAAGGTTTCAAGATTGATAATGTGCAAGTCACACTTGATGAAATTTATAGTACAACAAATGTTCTTGTCATGGAGGTACATAATGACCCATTGGACACTCAAGAACCACATACACAGATTGATAAGGAGAAGGAGGATGATACAGTGAGCACAGGTATTAGTGAGGGAAAGACTGATAATATTCAAGGAAAAGACACTACCAATGTGCAATCGCAAGAGAAGGAAAAGGAAAAGGAAGATACAAAAGTTAACATCACAGGGAAACAAGTACAAGAAGAAGTTATTGAAAAGGATCAAAGTGCAGATAAGGTCACACCTCCAACAAATTTTGAGATACAACTTGATGAGGACTTAGCACTTAAAGGATAGATTGATTTAGTGTAATGAATCCTGAGGAGATGATCATCATAGTTGTTGTAATTAAGTCAAAGGTTGAGAAAAAGATGATGGAACAAGATGATCAGGTAATTTTTACTGCATGAGACTTATTTTCAAAGTTATTGAGCACTATTACATATGATGAAAATTCTAGACCCATAGATCAATTAGCCCATCTGGTAGTTGCAACTGGTGAAGAGTTGAAGAGTTTAGAAGATGCGTCAATTTTGAGGGCAGAAAAGGCCTATGAGAAGAAAAGATCAAAGAAGTTAGCTCAGTTAATTATCACTGATAATAAAACACTCACAAAAGCTATCAAACAAATGAAAATTGCATTAGCTAAAGATACTAAAATTGTAAGTTTATTTTTTATTTTTCTCAATTTTTGAAGGATTTGGAAAGGGAAAAGAGTGAAGCTCAATAAGAGCTTAGGATAATCATAGCCAATTTTGATCCCCAGACTAAATATTCTACAACATTTGGTGGGAAAGTGAGTAATATCAACACTACATTGAGATCTAATCGGTGTGAACAAGAAAAGAGGATTGCTAACTCATCAAAGTTGCAAATTTTATTGATACCAAAGCTAGAAGACTTGCAACGGGGAGTGAAGGAGGCAGAAATAGTTTTGGCATTCCCAGATGTGTGTACTATTGATGGATTGGAAGAGCTAGCATTTTTGTTAAGTGGGAAGATATCAACAATGGAAGTTCTACTAAAGACATGGGACATTGATCTACAAATTTTGAAGGTCAACTTCAATGATATTTTGAGTAGAATGTAATTAGGTAGTTACTACTTCAAATTAATAAAATTTTGACACTTTTTGGCATACCTTTGTCATTTTTTTCAAAGGTGGAGATGATGTACTATGTAATGATGTACTTAAGCTGAAATTTGGCTAAGTTCATTTTGTAAGGGTTAAGGGATGTAGTATACTTTACTGTAATTCCTAGGGGGAGCTTTGGGAATTAGTTTACTGCAAATTTTATGTTTTATTTTTCTAAGTGTTGTCATCAATTCCAAATGGGGATATTGTTGGAATTTGGTGAAGATGATATGAGTTTTGATTATAGTATTATATTGAGGTGTTGTCATTGTTGACAACATGATGTACTAGAGATGAGAGATCAGTTGTACCAATGGTGATGGAAATTTAATTGAAGAATTGACTAAGTGCACAGTCAATCAGGTAAAGAATAGTGAGTGACACTCAAGCGATTGAATCTAGATCTAGAGATTGAATTAAGGTGTGTGATTGTGTAGTTATCATCTATAGAGGTATATCTACCTATTTCTACGATCACATTAGTTAGTTTGAAGAATTGATCGAGTTATTGAAGATTCAAGTGACACTGATAGGAAGAACAGAGGACAGTCAGAACAAGTTTGATTTGATCATTTTACAGATCAGTTTAATGTTAGTTAATGATTTTTTGCGACAAGGTTTATGTTATATTTAATTTATTGGGTTTACCAATGTGTTTTGGTAGGATCATATTTGAATTTTAGGTCGATGGGTAAAACATTTTAGGTTAAAGGTTGACTTGTATAACTTGTTATAAAAAGGGATGAAATTGTGATTTAGGGTTTCATTTTTAGACGTTCTAATTGGATTTAATGATTGTTTGGAGTTGGTTGATGTCTAAGGCAGTGCATTCATTAGATTTGAAGTGGATCTATCAAATGAAAGGTCATATTTAGATCAGACATTCTTGAGTCTATCTCAAGGCAAGTCTTAATAGGTTTTCAAGTTAAAACCCTTTAGCAAGGTCAATCCTAATAGGATGGACAGGGTCTGAAGTGTAAAATCCTCTAACTAGGTAACTCTTAGAAGAATTTTGTAATCTCTTAATAGAGTAGTCTTTAATAGGACTTGTTAGCTTCTAACCGGGCTAAAATACTCTTAACCGGGGTTACCCTTAACAAGGTGATTGTAACATCTCCTAATAGGGAAAATTTCTTGGTGCACTATTGAAATTTGTGGATACCATTCCACACATGGTTTTCTCCCTCTAACAAGGGTTTATATGAGAAAATCGTGTGTGTTTTTTCTATTTAATGTGAATGGTTTATGTGTTAAGTTTCTATGTGCTATTGTTTTTTGCATATTAGATTGTGTAGAAGATATTTAAGTTTTGTTTCAAATTTGTGGGTGCACTAATTCACCCCCCCAGTGCCTTTTAACACTAACAATATCAAGAACATCAGTGCATATACATGTACATATATCAATGGTACAAGAAATGAGAGAAATACAATTGAGCATTCTATGCTTTCCACCTCTAACTCTAGGGGAAGAATGCCATCTATACGCTGGTCCCCAGTAATGGTAAAGTTAAATGCCACCCTACCATGTAGAACCATTAGGTCCACCCCACCACGCTCATGGAGATAGTAACCCAAACACAAACACAAGTCATACACGCAAGAAAGGAGTGTCTAACACACACACCAAGAAAATTCATAATCTCGTAAGAAGATGCAGTGATCCAATGCAATACACATAGATACAGAATACAAAGATACATGGAGAACACTCAACATGTAGACCACTATGTCATGCCCAAAAGTTCGGGTCAAAACACAACCAACAAATTTTATTTTTTTTAAAGTGAAAAAGTTCCATGTTGAAGTTGCGGGAAAGAGGATTCAACGACGTGGGCACCAAAGACTCTGGCGATCAACCTCAACATTGTTGAAACCATATGATGCTGGATGATATCGTTATAATCGAAGAAGATCGTTGATCATCCTCTCGATCAATATTGTCGATCATCGATCTAAAATCTTATAGGTTAACTAGGAGGAATTAAATGTTATAGTTTTTCGTCAATTCTAATTATAGGTTAACCATATCCCAAAGGGGTACAAATCGAGCTA
>MU227649.1:12346336-12366910 GCA_018584345.1 Thuja plicata
AGCTTGTATTTGATCTCTTGAAGGGAAATCTCTCTCTTTCTCTTAGTGTTTGGTAAATCTCTTCCATTGCATACTCTCTTGGATTCCTTCCTTACCTTTTTCAGTTTTTTACTTTATAATTCTAACAAAGGCATAAACAACTTGTCAATGCAACCACATAAATAAGATCACCCTAAAGGTACAAACCTCTCACAAGTCCAACATGATCATAAAATACAAGCATATATAACCATAAAAGCATAAGATCAAATCATCCAGTCACATAGGAGTAACAATAAAGTTGAAGCCACATCCATCAAGATGTCATGCATAATATAAATGGGAGACACACTACATAATTAACCTGAATTTAGTGTATCTAGTACTCCCTAGTGTGGAGCTAGTATTTATTGGGTCGTGCATTTGTGTTGACATGATAAATTATGTAAAATTGACTTTTCTACATATATTTATGCATTCAACTACTTCCCCTAAGTATATGTTCTTGATTATGTGCATATATGAAAATCTCTTGCGCATTCATTTAAATCTTCTACATATTTATTTTGGTAACCTGCTATGTTGCTACACATTTCTAACATAAGGAAACTACTAAGGATATATGTAATAATTGACCATGGATTTGGTTTCATTGTATTTTGAGGATTATTTTCATGTATTCACTTCTCATTTTTCATCATTTTTTCGCCTATTTTAACTCACTTTTCATTTGGGATTAAAATGAACCCAGTGCAGTTGGTACTTGAGGATTGCTTTAGTCTCCTCATTGGGAAGTTGTGTGTAATTGATCAGCTCCTTTCCTTGAAGCTTATGGCATATTTTTGGGGATTTCAATATTCCACCATGGGATGCGGCCATGTCATTATGGTTCGGTATTTTTAGTGGTTTGGGAACCCTTGGAAGTTCTAGTAAAACTTCCACTTGTGTCGATCGCTTGGAAATTATTGTGTGTTTCTTTATTTCTTATGCAATGTCATTATAGTTTTGATTAAGTAAAAATGGATTTTACAAGGACCCAAAACCTTACAAAATATTTACATATATTCAATAGAGTTCAACAACATATGTGCCATAGCACCAAACTAGGAAAGCAAAAATAGCTAGCAAGCAAACATCCTAACCAAAAATGTCCCACAAATAAATAGAAGAGACAGGGATAGAAAAAAATGATAGAACCAAAAAAGGACAACTACATGCCCTCCACTAGTTCTTGGGCCTGAATGACCATAATATGCATCTAATTAACTAAATTATTGAGGTCTTCAATATCTTTGACCTCCTTTGGACTCATCTTCTTGGTGCTAGCCCTTGTGCAAGTTCTTGGTCCTATGATCTCCTTCACCTCTTTGCAGTCCTTTTCCCCTCTATCCTGATCCAACTTTCCATCAGTATCTGCGCGTGCCCAATATAGGCTTTAAGGCTCACCGGGCATTTCTCCCCTATCTTTCTGATCGTTTCCTCAAATTTTTTCACCTTGATGTTCAGGTTGTTGATTTTCATTGCGTTGTCTTATTTCTCCACCCTTTTTGTGATATCCTTCATCTGTTTCTCCATTTTACCAACTTTTTTCACAAATTCCACCTGGGCTTCTGAATTACCAACCACCTCTTTCATTTCATCCAAGCAAACAACAACAATTTTCTCACCAATTCCAATGCTTTTTATGAGATTAATCTCAGCCCTCATAACATCAATTTGATTTTTCATATTAGCATTGTCATCAATCATATTACTCACCATGCCAGTGAAGTCTGCAATACAATCCTTTCTCTACTTAATATCATCAGGTACATGATAATTACATGTTTCCTCATTTTTTTGGAAGTCTTTCTCCTCATACCCTGTTTTCTCCTTTTCAGTTCTTTTGTCATGTTTCTCCTTTGCCTTTTCTTCTTCCTTCTGCTCGCTGACCTCTATTTTCCCAGTTGGATTTTGGTCCTCTTCCTTGTCATCTGTTTTGTCCTCCCTGTTCTCTCCTCTATCATCCTCTCTGAGGTTCATCTATGTATTCAGCTTTTTCTCCATCACATCTTCCTCATCTGAGGAGAGAACAATTCTCCTCTTTCTAGGGTTTTTACCTTTCCAGCTGGTCTTAGTTCTATCCAACACTTCTCCCCATTTTCTTTTCTTAGTGTCTTTTTTGTCTTCCTCTTCATCCTCTTCATCCTTCTTTGTTTCTGTTTCTTCTGCCAAAGTCTTCTTCTTAGCAGACTTTTTTCCTTTTTTCTTACTTATTTTACTCCCCTCTAGATTATCTTCATCAGTTTCCTTGTATGTATCAGATCCCTCGGAAAAGGGCTTCTTCTGGATTTTCTTAGACAAGGACACCTTTTTGGTGGTATTTTTAGGGGTTTTGTATCCCTTGGATTCTTCTTCATTATCTTATGGTTCTTCCTCATACATACTATCAGCCTCATCACCCTCTGTTTCTTCCTCATCCCTTTGGTTCTTCTTTAATAGAGGTCTTTCCACTTTTTTAGTTTTCAAAACCTCTTAGATTAACATCATTAGACCCTGGTGAGAGGCATGATCTCCCTTTAGGTCTATCTACAAACTATTAATAGTGAAATCTAATGAAATAAGCAGATAATAGGGCAAACTAACTTTCACTTTATGTCTGAAATGATTCAATACCATAAAATGATGACCATAATCTCGGGTAAACCTACCGTCGAGCGTGATATAGCTGATGAACACATAAAGAACATAACTCCATGGCCTTGATATGCACTTTGGATTGTGGTAGGAAGTGTCTACCTTAACCAGTCTAGCCTTCTCTTCTTCGGACTCCGAGAAATTCTCCCAAGCCTTATCAGATATCACTCTGTCTCTATAGAACTTAATTCCCTATGTTACCATTATTGTAGCCTCCACTATAATCTCCTTAGTGACCTCCATATACTGATTTCCCACCATTACCTTCCCATATTTCCAAGTCTTAGATAAAATCCTGGTAATAGAAGGGTTTCTGCCATGTAGCCTTTCCAAAAACACTTCCATCCCACCTTCTTTCAGAATCTTCTAGACTTGTTTCATTTTTCTCCATTCGTCATAGTTTACAGGCTCCAGTCATTTATTACTTCCACCCATCTTAGCTCTCTGGTTTAATTTTTTGTCTCTGTAATAATTCTTAAGAAAGTCATTAAGAATACCACACCTCACTCTTAGCAAAGCCAAATACACCCAGAATATGTGCCACATCCAGCTTGTAATCACCACTAAGTACTTTCTCCTTAGATAGTAATTATGACAAATCACTTCCGCATTAAAAAAATTTATGATACTTACCATTTATGATTTTTTTCTGTCTACTCCTCAAATGGTCACTATCAAGTAATAATTTGGCTTGATAAGGCATGTCTATACCATCATTCCATTGTGTCACCACTTCCACCTTACAAGCCATGTTGGCGGCCCAGTTAGTGACACCATTAGTCTCTCAGAAGTTATGTGTAACAATACATTTCTCAAAAGAATGGATGATAGCTTTTGCTTTTTGCATTATGTTATAAATAGTCCACAAGGCGGGAGTTTCATTATTCAGACATTTTATAATATTGAGGGAATATCTCTCTAACCACACCTTATTACAACCTTTCTCCTTAGCTAATATAAGACCCTTAAGGGCGGCACAGGCCTTAGCATTATAATTAATTTGGATGCCAATAGGGATGGATTTAATACCTCTACAGACTCCATGTTCATCTCTTATGACAATCCCACACCCAACAATCCCGACCCGGTTTCCCTTTTAAGCACCATCAAAATTAATTTTCATCCATTCATTGGGAGGGAAATCCCATCTAGCTTCCTCTCTCTTAGCTTTATTATCTTGTTTCCTAAAATTCCCTTTTATTTTCCAGTTATTAAAGAAGGTAACGTCCTCCTCATTCAGGGGCTCCGTAGCTCTATCCTTTAAAAGTAAGTTTTCTTTGATAGCTCTCTTAATTTTTTAGAAAACCTCCTTCTCACTAGCCATTTTTTTCCTGAAGACTCTCTCATTCCTCTCTCTCCAAACTCCCCAACAAACATAGGGAAGAACAAATTTCCACACCTTAATCATAGTCTCATTCTTTGAAGGATTGCTCCAAGAGTTAAAAAGACTCTTCATGTCCTCAGGGAAAACCCACTCAATGTTAAGAGTTTGTAGGAAGTAATCTCAAATAATCCTAGAATAGGGACAGTGAATAAACATATGATCCACACTTTCCTCATCCTGGTTACAAAGGTAACACCTATTCACAATTATCATACCTCTTTTTCTAAGATTGTTAGTAGTCAAGACTTTGTTTTGCATCAAAATCCAAAAAAAGACATTGATCTTTGGAGTAAGATCTTTAATCCAAGCTTTTTCCCAACAAGGCTCATTAATATCCTCAAACTCCAGATGATACAAAGAGGATATAGTTAAATTTCCATTTGGGTTGTACTTCCATATAATCTTGTCTTCTTCCTCAATCAGAGTAGTAGAGTTAAGAATTTTATTGAGATGTCTCATTTTGTTATCAATAACCGTCAGGTCCTTCTAGTGATCCCTATCCCACTAGTCCTTCAATTTACTCCCAAATCTGATTTTTCATTGACTCTCAAAGTTCCTCCATTCAGGGCAATCCTTAAGGGATGTTTGTAAGATCCACTCATCCTCCTAGAAAAGAACATTTCTCCCATTTCCAAATTTCCATTTGATACCCTTTTTAATGCTATCTTTATTTTTCATAGTATTTCTCCATATAAAAGAGCTTCCACACCCCTGTCCTTATCAAGAAAGGAAGCAAGGTCTGGACGCTCCTTGTTATATTTGTTATCCCATATCAAAGTCTATTCTCCCCTATAGTTGTAGTATCTCCATATGAGTTGGCAAGGAGGTGATAATTCATATTTATAATTCTTCGTAACCTAAGACCTCCTTTGTTAACAGGTTGGCAGACCTTTTCCCAGGCTATGAGAGCTATCCTTTTCTTTTTCTCCATTCTTGTCCACAAAAAAAGTTTTTTGAATCTTTTCAATAGCTTTGCCAATTTTTTTGGGGATTTTAAAAATGCTCAAAGCATAAAGAGGAAGACCTTGGAGAGTGGATCTAACAATCTGAATCTTGCTTGCTTGACTTAGTAGAAATACTTTCCAACCAACAAGTTTACAATGAAATCTATCCACTAAAGAACTTCAAAGAGTTTCAGGAGGTTCCAAAAAAAGGGGAAGACAAAGTTAGGTTCTTGGAATAGTCCCCAAATCACAACCCAAAATCCTCATAATTCTTGTCTTTCTTTTAGCAGGAACATTAAAGAAAAATGTAGAGCTCTTTCCCCAATTAATAGTCTGGCCTGAAGCTGTCCCATATTTAGTCAGAGCATTTTTAAAGTTGCCATCATTTTTAACAGAGGCTTCTCCCATAATAACCAAGTCATCAACAAATTGTTGATGGGAGCAGACTTGATTAGCAAAAGAGGGATTTAAGCCCTTTATTTCCCCTTTCTTGAATTGGTTCTCCATGTAACTACCCATACACTCATCCATAAAGATGAAGAGGATAGGGGAGAGATGATCCCCCTACCTTAAACCCCTTGTCAATTTGAAGAACAAAGTAGGAGATCCGTTGACTAAAACCGAGAAAGTGGAAGAAGAGATAAGCTGATATATAAGTTCAGTGCACTTTTTATTGAAGCCAAAAGCCCTCAAAACTTTCATAAGAAACTCCAAATCCACCCTATCATAGGCTTTAGATAGGTTCAATATAAGGATTAAGCCTTCCTTCCTATACATCACAAGAGAGTGAACATTTTCATGTATGGATATAATGGAATGCATAATTTGTCTGCCAGGCACAAAACTGTTTTGCTGCCATGATATCAAGGAATGGAGAATAGAAAGAATCCTAGTCATGAGGACCTTTGAAATAATCTTATAGGCAGAGTTACATAAACTAATAGGTGTAAATTGATCCATTTTATCAGCCCCTTTCTTTTTTGGTATTAAAGCTATAAAAGTACCATTCAACTCCTTTAACAATTTTCTAGATCCAAAACTCTCTTTGACAACATTGGTAACATCCTTTTCTATGATATTCCAAAACATTTGAAAAAAGAACATAGGATACCCATCTGGACCAGGGGCTTTATCTCCATCAAAAGAGAAGACAACCTTTTTAATTTCAGAATTAGACGGTATAGCAGTGAGACCTGCATTATGGTTATCATTCAAAATATGAGGGATGCACTCTAGAAACTCCCTTTGTTCTTCACTATTCAAATATTTGTCTTTTTTAAGCTGATTTAGAAAACAATTCTTGGCCTCCATTCTTATGGCCTCCTCATCATTTGACAAGGTTCCATTGATGTTAAGACTAGAAATTCTATTAGCCATTCTATGCTTAAGAGCAGTCACAAAGAAGTATTTAGTATTTTTGTCTCCCTCCTTCACGAATATTTTTCTGGATCTCTATCTCCAGAAGGTTTCTTCTTTAGCAATTATTTCATGAAGCTCAACCAGTTTCTCATTCTCTCGATCTCTTGATATCTTAGCATATCCTTCCTTCTGAATGTTGTCCTGGATTTCCTTCAGCTCCATGCTAACATTAGCCTTAGTAGAGAATATGTTTCCAAAGGTTTCTTTGTTCCAATCTCTAATGTTCTCCTTGACATGTTTAATTTTTTTCCAGAATAAACATAGTAGTTCCTTTGATTTTGATCTTCCACCATTCTTCAATTTTTTGTTCAAGTTGTCGATGCATAGTCCACATTTTATCAAATCTGTAAGGAAAGTTCTTTTTCTTGGATATGGGGTCCACCAGAAAAGTAATAGGATTATGGTCTGATCCCACCCTTATATGAGCATATAGCGACTAGTAGTAATGAGTGAACCAATCATTGTTGATGAGAGCCCTGTCAAGTCTAACTTGGATAAGATCTTGGCCACATCTTCTATTAGTCCAAGTGTAGTTAATACCCCGCAACTCTATATCATGGAGAGAATGGAAATTTATTATAGTTATGCACTTATGTCATTGATGTTATAATTATTGAAAAAAAAAATCTAATGCATGTTTGGCCTTTCATTCTGAGGGTTCCTCGGTGGGGCATTACATCTGGTATTAGAGCTCATGTTTATATGTTTAGATTTTTGGTTTATGTTTTTCATTAGGGTAAAAGCAGGTTTTGAAGGGGCCTCGAAACCCTTTATAAACAGATTTTTGCGAGAATCTGAAACCTGTCTAAGATGAAACTCTGCTAAAAAATTCAGATTTCATACCAGCAGACCAAAGATGGTAAGTTGCCAGCAACTAGCCAAGATGAGACTCTAAAACCCCAGTAGCCCAAAGAACTAGCAAAAGCCTTACACCATTAAATTAACTGGAGTATTAAAACTCCCCAAATGGTAATCCAGGGTTTTAACTTGGATCCCTAAACCAACAATACCAACACCAAAGAGCACCATAGCCCCAAACCCAGCCTTTAGCCATAACCAAAAACAACTAGCCTCCAGAATGGGCCCTTGAAAACTTTCAGCATCCACCTGCAAGCACTAGCCAACCACACACAACAAAAAATGTAAAGATAAAAAAAGTGGGGAAAACACAATTTCCATCTTCCTCCTTGTTAGTAACAGGTCTGATCTCCTCCAGCACCAAAGGGGTACCTCCAGTGTTGTTCTAGATTTTCAGCACAACCCACTCAATCTGCAAGAAGTTAACCCCCGACCATTTCTAGCAAGCTTTCATGTGGCTACATGAAAGAGGAGACCACACTCCACTTTCATCAATCTCCTCCCAGTAGTCGTAGACCACCTCGATAGGTTGAGCCTTCACCTCAATAGAATCTTCCACCTCAATAGGAAGCAAGGGAGAAGAGAACTTAAGAGTAGCAAGACTCCACCTCCAAGAAGCCACACGAAAGGAACCCACCTTAATAGGGTTACTATCTACCTCAATAGGAGAATAATACAGAGGAAATAATCCAAAAAGGGGTTCATTACTGCAACCAAAAGCTTCCAGCAACAAGGGATAACCAAAAATAACCAAAGTTAGCACATTGAAATAGGACAAGAGATAAAGTACCCAAATAGGGTCCAATCATTCATCCATCACAAAATGGGCAAACCACCATCCTAGATATTCACTGGCTCTACATCTGGGCAAATATTACCTCTGCCATGAGAATAGCGGTAAAAATAAAGAAAAGACCATTGAGGGAAATGGGGAGGCATCTTGCAAGCACAACCTGCTCTCCTAACCACCATATGCTCTGCCACTAACTCATCCATTGAGGCCTGCGAGGGTCTCCCCACACCATAGTCCATGACACCAGAGAAAGTATCTTCCCCACCAAGGACAATGAGAGTGCACCTCCTCTGAACAACTCCTATTGTTCCAAAAGAAAAACATAGATCTGGAATAAGGCACGATCTCCCCAAATCCCATAGACCTTTGCAAGATCCATCATAGACTATGGCCTAAAGCCACATAGACCCTGCAAAAGGAAATGGAGGAGTTTCATTTGCATAGTAGAGTGTGGTGCACTACATTTTTTTATTGTTGCATTAAAGATGAGAGAAAATGAATCGATTCATGTTTATTATATTAGCATATTTGTAATTGTCTGGTAAATGCACTTTACTTTGGAAGGCAATAGTTATACACCATTGCATTCATGAAAGGAATGTTCTTTTCTAGAGAAAAGTAAGCTATCATATGTAATAGATCATTTGGTTTAATGAATTATGTCCCCAAATTTCATGGTTTCCTTTGATCTCTTAATAAATTATATGTTTATGTTTTGAAGCATCTTGCAGAAATTGTTCCATTCATTTGTTATGTGTTTATCTGGAATTTTGTTCATTGTAACATTTAATCTACCCTAGATTGAGTATAATGAGTCAACAATGGTTGTAGAGAGTAATCATCACTTGTGTGTTGTTGAATGGTTTCCATACTCTTGTGATGTATGTATTGTGTTATTGCAACCAATAATGGTGATCTAGGATGTATGTTATGCATGTCCCTTATGTGAGAAGGAACCTATGTGGTGGATGGTTTATCATTCCTTGTTTTATCATTATGTAATTACACAGGTGTGATCATCTTAAGTACCCCTATGAAAGATCAAAGTGTCATTTTGTGACCTTTTGTATGTATCACCTTGTGTTTGTAATCATGCTGGTGAATGTTGTGCTCTTGGTGATCTTTTTTTGTGAATTATGTATGTGTATATGGTGTGTGTAAACCTTCTCTTGTTTGAACCCTGCATAATGAAAGTATTACATTTCATGGAAAACATAAAGGAATGTAAATAAATAAGGAATATTATTGCATTGTTAGTGTTTATAGTGATGTATATGATTAGAATCATAGATAGTTTGTTGTTTGGTGTGTTTAGGCATGTTCTCTAATGTTGCTGAGATGTTGTGTTCCTTGGTATCATGCAATGGTTACTCACTCTGGTGTGACTGATATTAGTCACAATGTTACTTGAATGTATTTCATGTTTGGTAATTTATTTTGTTTTCTTGGTGGATTATTCCATGTGTTGTGTGGGCTAGCATTGATTTTATTCGGTATTTCTTATCCTTGGACTAGTCACCAAATCTTCTCCATTTATCTAGTTGTGACATTTATCACACTTGATTTACAATTGAGTTGTACACATTTAGAAAATTTAATGTTGTACTTGATAATTCCCCCATTTGGTTTTTTTATTTGTATTTATATGGTGACTACTCCAAATTTTTAGCACTGCTACCCTATTTTGTGATTTGTGTGATATTGTTGATTAACTGATGAATATCTAATGGAGATGATGAAGATCCAGTGATACCGAGTATCATGATTATAGAAATGGTTAGATCAGTTGTTGTTCTGTCATTGATGTCAAGCAATTGATTAATTGATTTTTATTATGTTACCATATCTTAAGAGGAGAAGTTAAATGGGTGACAAATACAAATCAGACAATGATGAAGTAATGATGATATAATTGTTTTATACTATATATTTTATGTTATCAAATTGGTACATTTGATTGATCAAGTCAAGAATTGCGATGAATTAATTTATGACTGAAAGAGTTACTTTATCGAGCTAGACTGAGTTAGTCAGTATAATTTTATGTGAGTCAATTATAGTTACTGAGCACCAAGCACCAAAGATGAGTTAGACACCAAGCAATGAATGAAGTTAGTTACCGAGTTGCAAAGAAAGTTTTACCAAGTATAGTTGGTGATATTAAATGATGATGAAATTGAATTTAATGCAAAGCGATGATGAGATGGATGAGGAAATAAATTAAATAAATTTTGTTACAAGATCTACGAATGGGAAAATTCAATGAGAAGATCTAAGGTGAAGATCAAGTGGTTAAACAGAATTATGAAAGTTCCAAGATAATTTACAAGTTTAGAGGTAAAAGTGAAATGGTTTACTGAGTTGAGAAATATGAATAAGATGATCAAACGACTAAGTGCAAATGAAGGAAAATCAAATTAAGGAGATTAAGAGGCAAAATTATGTCTATATAAGGAATGAGAATTACATAGAGTGTAATGTTGTTGTCAAATTGAATAGAGAAGAACGAGAAGTTGAAGAATGACATTTACCGAGCAGAACAAAGAAAGATAGATTGAATAATCTACAGTATGAGAAAGAGACAAATGGAGTATGAGATTCTAGTATTAAATTGAGCATAAAGGATCTGATACAAGAAAAGTTAGTTTCTATATTTACAGATCAAAGTTTACTATTGCTTAATAATATTTGTAACATAGAAATCTCTTAACCAAGTGTATTTAACCATCCTATTTGTAAAACCTAGACTTAGGTGACATTACAAAAGAGTGTTTAAAGACTTCTAACAAGGTCATTCCTAATAGGGTGAAGACTTTTAACATTTTTATTGTGGGTTAAAATTCCCACGGAGGTTTTTCCCAAATTGGGTTTCCTCATTAAATCCTATGTCAATGAGTTAAATCATGTGTCAATCAAGTTATATCGGATGTTTACATGGTTAATCTAATGTTGCTAAGTTTGAATGATTGATTGTTGCTTATGTTATTGAGTTATTTGGTGAAATGGTTATTTACTGTATTCAGTATTACTGAGTGAATCAATAAGTTTAGTTTTAAGTGGTTAAGTTTTTATTTGTCTGATTCACCCCCCTCTCAGTGGGACCAATAATTGTTATCAGAGCTTTGTTACTCTAAAGTGATAAGTTTTAAATGACTTTAGTCAAGATCTAAATATGTATAAGAGGGAAGCACCAAAGTTGAATAGGGATCATTTCTCTACATAGAAAATTAGAATGAGGTTGCATATGTCTGGAGTAGGAGAGTATGAAATTCACTTTCTTGATAATGAATATGTAGCACTGACTATTGCACTTATGACTATCAATGAGAAAAGGCAAGAACAAGAACATAGTACAAGTTATGATTGAGATTGCATCTACACTTATCGACCAGGAATATGATGAGCTTGATGGTTGCACAACTTCAAAATAAATGTGGGATAAATTTATTTTGACCTGTGGTGGAGATCAACATCTTGAGAAGGCTAAAGCAGAAAGTTTGAGAGGAAAATTTGACTCTATGAGGATAAAGGAATGAGAGAACATAATACACTATAGTACAATACTTAAGGAGACTTTTAATTCTATCAGAGGAGATGGTGGTATCATAATAGAGGATGGTGTTACAAGAAAAATGTTGAGAACCCTGCTACCGAGTTATGTTATTCGTGTATCTTCTATACAAGAGCTGAGATATATACCCCAGATGAATGTTTCGCTGGATGTTACTATTGGTAAGTTAAATGCATTTGACTTAAATAATTTTGACAATAGTATGTCTTCTACTTCTAAAATTTAATCTACATTTAAGTTTACTTTAAATATTGGAAAGGCTAGGGAAGTTGTTGCTAGAGATGGATATTTGAGCAGTTCTAGTGATAAATTTTATAGTTGTACTGAAGGACTTGAAGAGCTATTTACTGAATGTGATGAGAATGAAAGAGAATTTGAAGTTTTTTTGGCTCGAAGGCTACAAAGAGGCAAAGGCAAATACCAAGGTAAGTTACCCTTGAAATGTTTTAATTGTGATAAAATTGCTCACTTTGCATCTAAATGCCCAGAGAAAGATAAGGAAGAAAATAAAGATAACAAAGATGAGGACAAAAGAGAAAATATATTCAGGAGATACAGAGACTACAAAAACAAAGGTAAGAAATATTTTCATATTGCTAATGAAGGACTGAGTGATGATGATTCTTTTGACAGTAATGAGTAAAAAGAAGTTGTTTATGTTGCTATAAAAGATGATTCTGATGACGAAGAACCTAGAGCCCTGATATCACAAGTAAGAATGAAACATGGATTATAGATAGTGGTTGTTCACATCACATGACTGGTGACACACTTAAGTTTATTTCCTTGGAAAATCATGATGGATTTATGTTAGATTTGGTAATGATGCTCCATATCCTATGAAAGGAAAATGATCTATAATTCTACTGAATAATACAAGATGTGATGATATTTATTGGGTTGAAGGATTAAAGTATAATCTATTGTTTTGCATAGCTAAACAATACAGGTCATCGACTGGAATTTCAATATGGAAGAGTGAAATTATTTTATGAGAAGAGCAATCTGATTGCTACTGGAGAAAAATCTAAAGGTAATTTATTTTATCTTGATACTTCTATGAAGAGTTGCCTATTTGCTAAAGTTGAAGATGTTTGGTTATGGCACAAAAGGCTTTTTCATGTTAATTTTGACAAATTAATCAAATTAAGTAAGAAGAGTAGAGTAAGAGGACTACCGAGACTTGAAAAACCATAGAATTCTATGTGCAGGGAATGTCAGATGGGAAAGATGACTAAATCTAGTTTTGCAAGCAAGACTTATGTTACACAAGGAATTTTGGATTTAGTTCATACTGATTTATGTGGACCAATGAGAACTCAAAGTTATTATGGAGACATATATTTTATTTTATTTATGGATTATTATTCTAGAATGATGTCTGTAATGTTTTTAAAAGAAAAATCTGATGCATTTCAAATGTTTAAGTGGTATAAGGCCCGAGTTGAAAAAGAAACTGGAAGACAATTGAAATGTTTGAGATTCGACAGAGGAGGTGAGTTTTCTTCTGATAAGTTTATATTGTTTTGTAATGAGAATGGAATTAAGAGATAGTTGTCAGCACCGAGGACACCACAACATAATGGGATTGTTGAGAGAAGAAACAAATCTATTGTTGATTGTGCTAGGACACTGATGATTGAAAAATGATTTTCACATAATTTCTGGAGGGAAGCTCATGCATGAGTACTGTTGTTTACACATTGAACCGAGTACAAATGAAGAAAGGTACCAACAAGATACCTTATGAAATCTGGTATGATCACAAACCTAATGTTAGTTACTTTAATTTTTTTGGGAGCAAATGTTATATTCTGAGAGATACTAGAGAAGGAAAGTTTGATTCAAAAGGACAAGAAGGGATATTATTAGGATATTCTACAAGGAGTAAGGCTTACACATGTTTGAACAAGGTTACTAATAAAATGATGGAAAGTGCAAATGTAAGAATTGATGAATTTTCAGAAAGGACTGATGAAGATAGTAAGAAGGGACCTGATGATTATGAGAATTTTGTATATGCACAACATGATTCCCCTGATACTTTACCGAGAGCACCTACTAAGGAGGAAGACGAACACAGAGTTCCACAACTGAATATTGATATTGAAGAATCGAGAGCTACCGAGCCTATTTTGGCAAAGTATGTGAGAAGGCACCATTCCCTGAGTAATATTATTGAAAATAAGGAAGCCAGAGTGATGAATAGAAGCAAGGTAAGAGACAATACATGTTTTATATCTACATTTGAGCCTAAGAGAGTTAAGGACACACTATATAATGAACATTGGATGAAAGCAATGAAAGAAGAGTATGATCAAATTGAGAAGAACAAGACATGGACATTAGTAACTAGGCCCAAAGACAAAAATGTTATTGTTACTAAATGGATTTTTCAGAAATAAAATAAATGAGCATGGAGAAGTTATCAAAAATAAAGCTAGATTGGTTTGCAAAGGTTATGCACAAGAAGAAGGAATTGACTATGGAGATACTTTTACACATGTTGCTAGACTGGAAGGAGTTAGAATACTTCTAGCATATGTTTCTTATAAATAATTTATGGTATATTAGATGGATGTTAAGTCTGCATTTCTTAATGGGATACTTGAACAAAAAATATACATTATGGATGTTAAGTCTGCATTTCTTAATGGGATACTTGAAGAAGAAGTATACATAGAGCAACCTGAGGGATTCATTAAGAACACAAACAAGAACAAGGTATGTAAGTTACATAAAGCTTTATATGGATTTAAACAAGTACCCCAAGCATGGTATGAGAGACTACACTCGTATTTGATCAAAATAGAATTTCAAAGAACAAGTGATAACAATAATGTTTACTTGAAATGTGACAGTGATAATAAAGTCTTGATTGCTGAAATTTTTGTTGATGATATTATTTTTGGAGGCAATGACACTTTATGTAAAGGATTTGCTGATGAAATGAGAAAAGAGTTTGAGATGTCAATGATCAGAGAGATTAAGTTCTTTCTAGGTCTACAGATACAACAAGTTACTACACAAGCCAAGTATATCAAAGAGATTCTTAAAACTTTTGGTATGGAAGATTCCAAACCTGTTGGAACACCAATGGTTATTGGATGTAAATTGTCTAAAGAGGATGAAACACAAGAGGTGGATAATACTCTTTATCGATCCATGATTGGTAAATTTCAGTATGTTGTTCACAACAAACCTAATATAGCACATGTTGTTAGAAATGTTGCAAGATTTTATTCTAATCCAAAGGAAACACATATGTCTGCAGTAAAAATAATTTTGAGATACCTGAAAGGCACATAAGAGTTTGGATTATTATACAAAAAGGAGGTACTTTTGATCTACAAGTATACACTAATGCAGATTGGGCTGGAAATGTTGATGACAAAAAAAGTACTAGTGGAGGTGCATTCTTTCTAGGTGAAAGATTTGTTACATGGTTGAGCAAGAAACAAAGTTACATTTCACAGTCTACTACCAAGGCTGAATATGTTGTTGCTGCTATGAATTGTGCAAACATAGTATGGAATAAGCAATTACTTTAAGGTATGCAAGAAGAGATCACAGATCCGATTACTATTTTTTGTGATAATACAAATTCTATTAATATATCAAAGAACCCGATTATGCATTCAAAGACCAAGCACATTTCTATCAAGTATTATTACTTGAGAGAGCAAGTTCAAGAGAAAATATATGAAATTGGAATATGTGAATTCAAAGGAAAAATTGGCTAATATCTTTACAAATCCACTACCTAAAGATGCTTTTGAGTATCTAAGAGGTAAATTAGGGGTGCTTCCCTTAACTAATGTTCACTAAAGAGCATGAGGAATGCTACATCAATTCTACATTTCATTAGAATGTCTATTTTTGAATTGATGTTAGCATGACACACTTTAGGTGATTCTTGAATTTGTGAAAATATTTTTGTATGTAATGTTTTATGAGTACGTGTTAGGTATAATCCACTACTGGAACAAGTTTTCAGGAGTATGACTTTTTGGCATTGTTGTCAAAGAGGGAGATTTATGAATTGGTGATATTTATCTAAAGAGATATATTGAGGGAGAATAATGAATTGATAATATTTACTCATGAAGGAGATTCAGAATGTATGTTACAGAAACAAAATATTTATCCAAGAGGGAGATTCAGATCAGAAATATCAAAGTGGAAACAACTTGTCAACTCAAAGGGAGTACAATTATGTATTTGAGAGCTTCCATCATCAATTTCTATAACACTATTATAGTGGCTTCCATCAATGCCAAAGAGGGATATTATTTATTAACTGATGAATATATGATGGAGATGATGAAGACTGAGTGATACTGAGTATCATGATTATAGAAATGGTTAGATCAGTTGTTGTTTTGTCACTAATGTCAAGAAATCGATTAATTGATTTTTATTATGTTACCATATCTTAAGAGGAGAAGTTAAATGGGTGAAAAATACAGATCAAACAATGATGAAGTAATGATGATATAGTTGTTTTCTACTACATATTTGATGTTATCAAATCGGTACATTTGATTGATCAAGTTGGGAACTGCAATGAATTAAGTTATGACTAAAAGAGTTACTTTACCGAGATAGACTGAGTCAGTTGGTAGAATGTTATGTGAGACGGTTACAGTTACCAAGAACCAAGCACCAAAGTTGAGTTAGACACTGAGCAGTGAATGGAGTCAATCACCGAGTTGCAAAGCAAGTTTTACCGAGTACAGTTAGTGATATTAAATGATGATGAAATCAAATTTAATGTGAAGCGATGATGAGCTAGATGAGGAATTAATTAAATGAAGTTTGTTACAAGATCTACAAATGGGAGAATTCAATGAGAAGATCTAAGGCAAAGATCAAGTGGTTAAACAAAATTATGAAAGTTCCAAGAAAAGTTACAAGTTCCGAGGTAAAATTGAAATGGTTTACCAAGTTGAGAAATATGAAGAAGATGATTGAATGACTGAACGCAAATGAAGGAAAATCAAATTAAGGATATTAAGAGGGAAAATTATATCTATATAAGGAATGAGAATTACATAGAGTGTAATGTTGGTGGCAAATTGAATATAGAAGAAGGAGAAGCTGAAGAACAACATTTTATGAGCAGAATAGAGAAAGACAGATTGAAGAATCTACAATTTGAGAAAGAGACAAATGAAGTATGAGATGCCAGTATTAAATTGAACATAAAGAATCTGATACAAGAAAAGATAGTTTCTATATTTATAGATCAAATTTTACTATTGATTATTAATATTTGTAATAGAGAAATCTCTTAATCGAGTGGATTTAACCATCCTATTTGTAAAACCTTGACTTAGGTGACATTCCAAAAGAGTTTAAAGACCTCTAACAAGGCCACTCCTAGTAGGGTGAATATCTTAATAGATATGAGGTAAATCCCCTAATAGGGTCACATTTAGAAAATGTGTTTGTAATCTTTAACAAGATAAGTTCTTAACCGAGCGTACTTCAGAAGGGTACATTTTTTTGATTATGGGTTACGATTCCTATAGAGGGTTTTCCCAAATTGGGTTTCCTCATTAAATCTTGTGTCAATGAGTTAAATCATGTTTCAACTGAGTTATATCTGATTTTTAAATGGTTAATTTGATGTTGCTGGGTTTGAATCATTGATTGCTGCTTATGTTATTGAGTTATTTGGTGAATTAGTTATTTACTGTATTCAGTATTACCGAGTGAATCAGTAAGTTTAGTTTTAAGTGGTTAAGTTTTGATTTTTCTGATTCACCCCCCCTCTTAGTGGGACCAATAGAACTTGATAATTCCCCCATTTGGTTTTTTTATTTGTATTTATATGGTGACTACTCCAAATTTTTAGCATTGCTACCCTATTTTGTGATTTGTGTGATTCTATCATGGTTGTGAAAAACCTTTGATAGTATGTGCAAGGGTGAACACCATAGAGAATCTACTACATTTATGTTTTTTATGCACTAAAAAGATATTTATTAGAATGTCTTCACATTTAAATTATGATTACTTTTGTTATGTACATGGAAAGAAATGCATGTTATCATTGTTTTGATTCAAAGATGCACTAAATTGTTAATCCACCTTTGGATGGATGTTAGTAGATGCATTGTGTGATTGACTAGTAGGTGTGTACCATGTGTTATGAGATTAGAATTTTCATGATCTTTATGTAACTTTTAAGAAATGGATGGTTTATTGTGGCAACCCTCATTTTAGCAATAGTTAGAATCATTATATAATGTCTTCTTTTATGAATGTCAATACTTATCTTGTGTGGTTACAATTGAGTTTGAATGCTTGCATTGGATTCTAATGGTGTGAGTGAACTCATGTGTGTATGTTTTTAGCAATTCTGGTTTTCTCTCATGCCAATGATATTGTAATTTTGAGTGTTCCTCTTGCTTGGTATTTCTTATTTTGGAGGATTGGGTGTGACTTAGTACATGTTTGAGGTTTAACCCTAGTTGTGGGTCTTAAAACCATATCTTTCCTTTGTGCTTGCCTATGCAGTGATATTTCTGGAGGTGCTTTAGGTGCCATTATTTTGGGTTTTTAGTTGTTGGGAAGTGTTTGTTACGCCACTTTTGTCGTGGATTCTCCAAATTCTCAACTGGATGGCATGGCGTGGGTACAAAGTGTCACCTTTTTAATGCTTTAATACTCCATTTTCCATGTCTCTATATGATTATATATATGTTATTGTATCAGTTATATTATCTCTCTTTGTGTTACCCCATATTGGAGATCAATTTTTCCAAAGGATTTTGGGTAGTGTGTTATGCCTAGCTTTAAGATAGAAGAGAACGTGATATCTATGGACATAACTTACCATCCTAATATTGATCAAGGATGTTAGTGTAGTATGCCTTTTCACCATGTGTAAGGTGAGACCATGGTCGAGTTGGGTAGGCTAAACCTTATTTTGGCTATAGTTGAGCTCTTAACGTCAAAGAAATTATATACTCCTATCATTTGTGTTTAGTTGGTATTTATTTATCCATTAATGTAGAAGGGAATTTTTTATCCTCTATTGTGTGAGTACTCTTGGTTGTGAGAGGTAAACTCTTGTACTTGTAACTCTTGGTACCCTGGGTTGGACTTAGTATCCCTCAAAGAAGTGGATTTGGTTAGAGGATCCTCACCTTTTCAGATTCTTGGGTGAGTAAGTGAGACTCTAGTTGGAGTTAAGTATGCTCCATACGAGCATGGTAGTATTTTTCTACCTTTAGGGATGATCTTTTCCCTTGTTCATAAGTTGGTGAACTGATGTTTTTGGTGCCTTGGTCTTGGGGAGATCATCAAATGACATTATTTTTTGGATAGATACCTCATGAGCAGTGAGTGTTATGCCTCATTGGGCAGAGATTATGGATATATACATTAATATGTTGGTCCTTTTAGCAGTTGTGTAACTAGTCGGTGTAGTTTGGCTAGACTTGCGAAGGATTTGTATATATATTTCTATGATCGGATTTAATTGTGGATATCATACTTTGTGTGCTCTATTGTGTGGCTTGCTGGTTTCCAGGAGTAAGTCTTGTCCTTGGTGTGGTGATGTAGTTCCTCTCCCATTTGTTTCCTATGTGACATCCTTTTTGATGTATCTGTAGAATTATGTTGTAGTGGTGCCTCTATGCAGTTGATGAGATCTCTTGTGATGCCTTGTTTTGGCTTTGTTTTCTTCTATGTTGCTATATGAGATTGGTTGACCTTATCTTATGCTTGGTGGATATATGCTTTCTTGGGTGTCATTGCACGAAAAGATCAACCTGTTAATTCCTGATACAACCACTTGAATTATAAGGGCATAGGAGGTGGTTAAGCAATGTCACAAACCACTGCTGCATTGCACAACACAAGGAGACCAAGGGCCCACACCTTGCAAAATTTCCCTCTAGCACAAGGGCAGGGTTTGAACCCATGATCTCAACTCTGATACCAATTGTTGGTTTTTGTTGCACCAAAAGATTGACATGTTAATGATTGATACAACCACTTGAATTATACAAGCATGGGAGGTGGTTAAGCCATGTCACAAACCACTACTATGTGGCATAGTAAAAGGAGAACAAGGGAACACACCTTGCAACATGCTTATGCTTTTATGCCTAGTTGTTACAACCATTGTATTGTGGCTTGTTACATACCTAATTTGGGATACTATACCTCCTAAGGCTATCTTGTGAGTATGTGGACTCGTTGTGTTCTTGGTGATTTGGTTTTGAGCTTAATTGTTTTATGTGATTTAATGATTTTTCTTATGTTATGATATCATGCTATCATTGTGAGATACACTTGGTTCAGTTAATTTTTGTGTCCATTTCTAAGATTACTACTGAGGTTATGATGGTATCTAGTTTGTATGACTTATGACACATTGTCGAATGACTTATGATGTGATTTGATGGTTTTTTTGATGCATGTGCCAGTGGTTACTGGATTATGGATTTTTATTATGTTTAGATGTTATCTAGATTAGGTATTGTGTGCATAAATGTTGACACACTTCTTTGAATCATTCCATCCAAGGTTGCTCAAGAATGAGGCCTCAAATATCGATCCATAGCTCTCTAGTCATGGACTGCAAAGGTTTGAAATGGAGGCCCTCAGATTGACCTAGTTAGTGCCTATGCAAATACACCATGAAATGAGAGATTCAAATGCATGAAAATGAGATCTACTCCATATGATTGCAATGCATAAAAAGAAATTAATCTATATGATAACAATGCATGGCTAAATCTATGAAAGGAAATACAAATGCAAGATTAATCTATGAAAATAAACATGATTCTAATCTATATGAATAGCCATGGATGCAAGAAGAATGAGACAAGAAGAGAGAAGTTGCAATATCCAAGCTTGAGTGCTCAAATCCTCCTCCAAAATTGCTCTCCAAACCTGCAACATAACAATACTATGAAAAAGATGATAT
>MU227649.1:12387437-12403039 GCA_018584345.1 Thuja plicata
ATACAATAAATTCATCGGTATCCAGCAAAGGCCTCAATCTACTCTTATATACTAAGTACGATCTAGAAAAGTAATACTACCTATGCATGTGGGATAATAAAATATACTCACGGGATGACTTACAAAGTATATGCGTCCAACAACACTACACTAACCAAATAAACAGAAGGAACACACAGGTTCCTAACACCACTCCCCAGGATCAATGATTTATTTGATCAACTTCAGGGTGCCAAGGTATTCTTAAAGAAAGATCTAAAATCAGGGTACCATCAGTTGAGGATTATGGAGAGCGATATTCACAAGACTGCTTTCTATACTATATATGGCCACTTTGAGTTCACAGTTCTATTTGGTCTTAAGAATGCTCTAGTTGTATTCATGAGTCTCATGAATGGGGTATTATGCACATTCCTTGACTAATTTGTGGTGGTGTTCATTGATGATATATTGAAATATTCTTGAGATGATAAGGAGAACAAGGAGCACTTAAGATAGGTATTGCAGTGCTTGAGGGATAATCAGTTATATAGTAGTTTGTCAAAGTGTGCATTCTTTAGATCAGAGGTCCGTTACATAGGACATGTTATTTCAGGTGATGGGATCTTATTTCAGGTGATGGGATCTCAGTTGACCCATCAAAGATTAGAGCTATAATGGATTGGCTAGCGCCAACCACTGTGACTGAGGTCAGGAGTTCATGGGATTAGTATGTTATTATAAATGCTTTGTTGAGGTATTCTCTAGAATGGCACGTCCTATTATATCCCTTCAGCAAAAGGTAAATAAATTTGAGTGGATAGAGAAGTGCAAGAGATCCTTTCAGGAACTTAAGAAAGCACTTACCAACGCATCTATCCTAGCTATGCTAGAACCTTCAATAGAATTTTTGGTATGCATGGATGCTTCCTTGGATGGTTTGGGAGTAGTACTTATGTAGGGTGGTTGATTCTTTGCATACGAGTCTATGAAAATTAAGACTCACAAGCTTAACTACCTTACACATGACCTTGATCTTGCAGCAATGGTACCCGCACTAGTGAGATGGACACACTTCCTCTTAGGACATCAGTTTGAGCTACATTCAGATCATCAGAGTTAGCAGTATATATTGTATCGACCAAACCATATTTGTTGTCAGAGGAGATGGATGGAGTTCCTCTATGTGTTTGATTTTGATGTTCACTACATCAAAGGGAAGGAGAACGTGGTTGCAGATGCCTTGAGTAAGAGATCTATGTTTGCAGACACAGATTTGAGGGATCACATATTACATCACTTGTATAAGGATGAGTGGTATGTAAAGGTTTTTCAGGTAGTACGATCTCAAAGACCCCTAGAGGGGAAGTATGTTGATTATTCATTGGAGTCTGATGGGCTATTACATCATAGAGGATGCATCTATGTACCTTCTTTCGGGGGACTGCAATATTTCATTATATTAGAGGCTTATAGAGAACCTTACGCAACACATCCGTGGTTAAGAAGATGCATGCAGATTTGAGACATTTTTATCATTGGCCTGGCATGAGGCAACACATTGCAGAGTTAGTAGCCTGATGCCTTGAGTTTAAGAGAATTAAGGCAAAACATCACCATCCAGGTGGATTACTTTGGCTCCATGAGATACCAGTGTGGAAGTGGGACACTATTTCCATGGATTCTATCATTGGACTTCCTATGTCATCTCGTTGCCATGATGCCATCATGGTGACGATTGACAAGTTGTCAAAAGTGGCTCACTTCTCACCCATCCGGACTACATTCATAGCGCTAGTAGTGACACATGCATTCTTTCGAGATATTGTCAAACTTCATGGTATTCCCCACAAGATCATTTATTATAGGGATTCTCTCTTTACATCCTCCTTTTGGAGAGAATTACAGGCAACTTTGGGCACCCGACTCAATTTTAGCACAATATATCATCTGAAAATTGATGGACAGGTAAAGAGGGTTAGCAAGGTGTTAGAGAACATGCTTTGCATGTATGTTATGGACCATCAGACAAGATTAGAGGAGTACCTACACTTGGTAGAGTTTTCCTATAATAATGGGCATCACACTTCTTTGGGGATGTCACCTTTTCAGGCCTTGTATGGCAGCCGTGCAAAACACCATTGATTTGGGATCGTGTTGAGGACATAGTATCTATTGGGCCAGAGCTAGTTCGGGATGTGGAGTAATAGGTGGATTTGATTAGACAGTGCCTTAGAGAGGCTCAGGATAGACAAAAGAAGTATCCAGATACGAAGAGGATAAATCATATTTATATGGTTGGTGAGAGATTTTTCTTGAGAGTGCGACCACATAAGGGTCAAATTTGATATAGAAAGGGCTCTAAGATTGCACCTTGCTATGTTAAAACATTTGAGATTCTTGAGAGGATAGGAATAATTGCTTATCGTCTAGCTTTGCAACCTATTCTATCACACATCCACGATGTGTTTCATGTTTTTGCACTATGGAAATACATATATATTATGAGTCTCAAGTCATAGATTGGGATGCCTTTGTTGGAAATATGTTGAGTTAGGGTTACAGAGAGAAGGGGGGGGGGGTGAATCAGGAACCAATAAAACTTAATCCTTTTAATCCAGTATTAGATTATCTAATTTGATTGCATGCATGAAATGAAAAGCAACAAAACATCCACAATATTTGACACAATATTTGGTTACCCAGAAACCTTCCAAATATAAAGTAAAACTAGGGTGGGGATGATACCCACAAGATTTATTACTGCAGTATAAATTTAGCTTGTTAAAGCTTATAATTGACGACTTCTGATGGCCTGCCTTGTTAGGAGCAATAAGGACTGTTAGGTCCACCCTGTGAAAGGATTTAGTACAACACAATCAAGTAATGCAACTCTGTTAGGAGATTTGTATAGGACTGTTAGGTCCACCCTGTTAGAGGATTTTGCTAATGCACCTGTTTAGGATGAACCAGTAGATGATCTTCAATGCAACTCTGAATTGCTAAATAAGACCCAATGATATAAACTAATCACCTGATTATGATGAACGAGTCTTTGCTGTTCCTTATACTGTTGTAGCCTCTTAAACAATCTGCCACTTCATATTTACATACATACTTCTATATATATATATTTACTCATGTTTGGATAAACAAAATACTTTATATTTATACCTTATCCAAATCAAATGCAACTGTAAGTCGACTTCCATAAGATAAATTAATATCTAACAATACAAGCTAAGTCGGTCCAAAACTGTTACTCGGGTCTAGTGATCCACTCGGGCAATATACTGGCACTCAGGCATTATGCTGTCACTTGGGCAACATACTAAATTCTGGCACTAAGGCTACTCTGTGTACTCGAGCTATAGTGATCACTCGGGTAATATGAATTACCACTGTCTGCTCGGTCGACACTGCCATTACTTAGGTTACATTGCTGGCTCGGTCAACACTGTGATGACTAAGTGTTTTGGCACTAATTGACAATATGTCTTGCCATAAGGTCATCAATCTCCCCCTTTGGCAGTAGTGACCAAAAACACTTATCATGTTAAAAAACTGCTCAAACTTCTGAGTCAAAACTCCCCCTTACCATATGCTTGGGTACTTGCTCGGGTTTTGACAATAGCTCTGTGACTCGGTTACAACTGACTCTCTTTTTTGGCCCTTTCATTGGAATTGGAAATTAATATATTTTGGTCCAATATGTACTTTTCTTGTCGGATCTTTCCATTTCCTTCTGATTCATGCTTGGAGCTTTGTGGATGGTTTTGTTGGATTGCTCATGGCGCTGTTAGTGGTTTGTTATTTTGAAAAGGAGCTGAGATTTAATTGTTTTTGGCAGAAATTTTTGTGGAATTGCTATGACTAAAGAAGAGCAGAATCTAAAAGAGACCAAGCTCTGCCTTGGCCTTCCTGGGGCGCCCTCGCCTGTACGAGAGAGTACTAAATGTTGTGCTTCATTGCCCTCAGTAGCTAGCGATGAGAACTCCGCTTCCTCTGCCTCTTTCGAGCTCTGCCTTCTCAGCCCTAGGCGGTCAACGGATACTTCGGTGTTGGAGAAAAATCTATTTCCTTCATCTACTAAGGAGAGCCCTGTAATGGAGAAATACTCTTCTTTCTGGCAGCATCAACAACACTCCAATAACTTTCAGCTGAAGAAGAGGGGGTTTCTAAGGCGATGGAGAAAAGGAACGTCTTTTCTGGCAGCGTAGGGAATTGGGGTTTTCCGCCTATGAAACCGCTCGTGGTGGCACCATCAGACCCCAAATGTTAAATGTGCTTGCACACAGACCCGAAATGGTTTCAAATGGGGATTGAAAAAATGAGAATTTGGCCCTCAAATTCCAATTCAACCTTTTCAAGTGGAAGATGTATATGCTCATTTTGGGTCAAAATGAGCATACACATCTCCCTCTTCCATTTTCATTTTGCATTGCCAAACTAAGGATTGGACAAAATCAGAATTTATTTATACCAATTCCAGGGTCAAAATGAGCATATACATCTTCCACTTCCATTTTCATTTTGCACTGCCAAACTAAGAATTGGACAAAATCAGAATTTATTTATACCAATCCCAGGCTAATTCCCTCAACCAAACAGAATTATTAGGGACAGCTACATAAAATTGAACAAAATCAGAATTTATTTATGCCAATTCCATACTAATACCCTCAACCGGGGTTATTAGGGACAACTACATATATGATTTAACAACCACCTCTTTAAAAATTAACTTAGCTAAGAATGAGTAGAGAGAACAAAAAAGATCATTATCGGGCTAAGCTAGAGAAGACCAGCTCTTCACAATATAAATATAACAGTGACCACGCTCAATGAGCTTTCTTTTCCCTCGTTGAGTCTTCTATTCTGTTCTTTCTTTTCCCTCGTCTATTCGGGACTGGCGGATAGTTTTTATATCAGGCGCGTGTATTGAGCTATAGAATACATATCGGGGCAGTTTGATCGCGGGTCGAGGAATTGAGATATGGCTACCATTATGGCGCGGAATTTGGCAGCAGTTTTATCCTCTTCGGCGTTAAGTAAGCATTTGTTCAAATATAACCGTTTATTCCTTAATTATTTTCGATTTTATGTTAACTATACATATTACTGGTTTCGGGAATGCCGTCTTAGCATCTGAACCTCATGCCCTACTAAGTACTCTATGCTCAAGAGTTCGAAGAGCAAAGGCTTTATGTTCCCTGACCTATAGTTGTGATTTTGGAGAATCCTAGAATGCAATAGGAACGGGCTTCAAAAATGTAAGCCGTTGTGGTTACGATAGAAAAGGATAATAGTAAGCCTAGGTCAAGTTACCTTAGCAATAAGGTGGCTTATAGATCCAGTTGACACGTTTTCTTGAAATCGAGTACACATGGGGCGAATGCCTGCGTATAGAGAGTCATGTGGCTTGTAAGTTTTAAGACGTGACGAGTCTTTACAAGTCTAAGGGATATTGCACACGTATAATTATGGGTTTTACTAGAGTATCGCGAATGCTTACACGTCCAAAGTCGTAGGATATGACAAGCGCAGCATACTGTGGGGTAAACTAAAGTTTGATGATTTTTTAAAAGTTTTAAGGATGGTGCACATACAGAATCATCGGTTTTACTAAGAATGGCATGAATATTTACAAGTCTTTGAAATAATGTTGAAATAAGGTCATCACCTTTCTCAACATGTTTTTGAAGTATTATTTTATGCATGAAAAATCAACTGTCATGTATACCAGGTTTTGGTAAGCATCATGTTTATGGTGATAGAAATGGAAGTGATAAATTTCAAGCTGCTTGAAGATAAAGTACCTCATGGATTTAAAAGGAGCTCATTAGAAACTCAAGGGATGTTCCATTTGGGTAACCAGCAAGTAGAACTAAGAAATAAGGCCAATTTAATAGACTAATTCAAGGGATGTTCCATGAGGGTTACCATTTAGTAGAACTAGGATATTAAGCCAATTTAATATACTAATTAAAGCTTTGATATTTCGATTAGGAATCCTTTGAGATATATGTTTGGAATCTAGTGTTTTTTAATATTTTTATAAGTAAGCGAGAGAATTGGGTTCCTCTCCCTTTATTTTATCTTTGAAAACATTTTTACATACAAAATAACTATTTCGAATTGAATACAGAACTGAAGAATATCATGTGATCTTAGCCTAACTAAACAAGAGGATAGACCTTCCAATCCAAAATTAACTGTTTACTAACAGAAAAGTTTTCAACTACATTTACCACCTCTTTCAGCCATTCCTACAATTCTCAACAAAATAGAAATTTCCTTAAGTCCTTAATGCACCCATGAATTTTTCCTCATATTCTTTAAGATCTTAGAATCATATAATGATTAATCTGCTTTTGAGCTAGATTCTTCTAGCTCAGAGAGAAGACTGGAGGCAGTCGCCCACATGCTTCCCATAATAATGTTGCGCCTACAGTGTTTGGTCATTCACAAATGGCCCACCCCTCAAGTAATAATAAATTTCTTAAAAACTACAGGCTTGTTTCACAAAGATCGCCCAGACACAGAAAACACCCTGCCACCAAGATGGCCATGGCATTTTGCTTGTTGAGCAGCAGTGAATCTGAAAATTTGTGACTAAGTTTGCTGCAGCAGTCTAAACTTCAATTCTTGTAACATTTAAAATAAAAGAGCCTAAAATGCAATCGATTCAGGATACATATTTCAAATAGCTACTGCCAAACACTGCACCATAAACAAACAAGATGGACTATAATATGATTAATTAATCTCGCAATGCTCAGTAATATCAATCTCTGCTCTTTGCTTCACCCATCCCAAATAATATGGACGAGGGTGATCATATTCCTCCAATATAAGATGTTCCACTAACTTTTTAGAAAACAGATTTGCTTGAGAACATGAATCAGTTAGTTCATCCATATTTGTCCTTTTCATTGGATTTTGATATGGAAGAGCTTGGTTAATTCATCTTTACCATAAGCATTGGTACTCAAACATACTTCATTGAATTGCAGGAAATATTGTTGATTCCACTTTTCAATGGCTTCCAGTCTCTCTTCTCTCTACCATGGTTTTCAAGTCTTCTTTGATCAAACCTTTTATTGGAGTGCATTTCTAGATGCAATTTCCAGCATTGTAAATTGGAGTGTGTATCTGGAATGTCCCCTTTTTGAAATAGGGTTTAATAGTAAATAATTGTAAGAAAAAAATAGATAAATAATAATAAAATAAAATATAATATAATTACAAGTTAATTAAGGTAATGAAAGGTCAAGAGATACATAATGAAGAGTTGTGAGTCCCTCAACATAAGATATAAAAGGGAGGAGAGTTCATTTGAAAGGGATACAGAGGAAGAAAGAAAGAGGAGAGCATAGAAATTAAAAGGGGATACGGAGGAAGAAAGAAAGAGGAGAGCATGGAAATTAAAGAAGGATAAATGGAAGAAGAAAGGAATTTGAAGAAATAAAGAAACAACTCTTTCAAAGGGGTGTAATAATGAAGGGTTGTGACTCTGTAAAAGGATTGTAGCTATGAAGGGTTGTGACTCTTTCGAAGAGGGACAATTTATGAAGGGTTATGACTCTTTCAAAGGGCATAAATGTTGAAGGGTTGTGACTCTTTTGAAGGGTGGTAATTGTGATAGGTTGCGACCATTGCAAAGAGGCAGACTTGTTGAAGAGGTGTGATTCTCCCTCCCATTGGAAGATATAAAGGGGAAAAGGTTTCATTCGAGCAGGACATCCAAGGGTGATCAATTTGGGGAACAATATATTATTCTCAAATGGCAACAATGAAAAGTGGTGATTCAGTTCTTATGAAAGGTGGCGACCCTTACACCAATGAAGCATGAAGGGCATCATTCCAAGCATTGAAGGGGAGAATCAAGGGATAAATAATCAGTGCTCAATCAATAATCGATACTCATAAAAGGACAGATCAGAGTATAAGGCATGAGTAGATCATCCAACAATTTATACATTCAGCAGTCCCTTGCATTGACAAATATAATCATCAAGGGTTATCTAAGCAATCAACATGAAGAGCACACAAAAGGACTAAGATCGATTCATAGAGAGTGATCAACATTTACATCCAATGAAGTAGACTCAAGAAGGGAGCAAAGTCAAGAATTGGATCAGAACCTCTTCATCCATGATTACCTAGGTGTGTGCAAATGAATTAATTCTGGCTCGCAAGACCATCAGGATCCCCAAGATTAGTCAAGGCAAGCTATACATCCCTCTTAACTCCAAAAGCATCTTGGACATTGCCCAATTGGTAGTCAGGCATCCATAGCCTTGACAAGGTTGTCGCTGTAATCCCCCACGGAGATTGCTCTACTTCGGACAAATTATTCATTTTGAACACCTTTAGAGATTTCCGTGTACGCCCAAAGCCATTTATTTGATTTTTATCTCGTTTTTCTTTTCTTTTCTCTTTCTTTCTTTCTTTTGATATTGCATTCCTTTCCTTTTACTTGGCTAGTGAGCAATGAAGCTCACTATGGGTTAGGGAAATTACAATGGCACCAAAGCAAGATTTAAGATTTTTACAAGCCGTGACTTCTCCTGGAGAATCCAAAATGACTGAGAGCAATTGATTAGGTGTGAAAAGATGTAGTAATCATAGAATCTCGATCTTAAGACACAATAAATGATTAAACTTCCGAGTCAAGCATACGTCCTAACCAAATGATAAAGCTAGAAAAGAGCAACCTCAGATTCTAAAGAACTTCACCAATAGTTATCCATGAAATGAACTGAACATAACTAAGTATAGATGCTAGAATGTGCTTAAGATGTGCCACCTTTCTCAAAAAATGGGAACCCTCTAAAGCAAACCAAAACCAAAAGGAAACCTACTCTAACAACACACAATTTTAAACGGACGAGACTCAAAAGACCTAAATATATACAACTCCTAGCATGATCTTTTCAGGATGTGTAGGAGTAACATAGCATTGGTCATGGTTCAGAGTCTTGCAAATTTATCCTTAAAACTATGAAAAGTATTTCTTCAAAATTCACATTTCAAACTCAAGCAAAGCTTCAAGAAAGATTATCAACTTGGGCCATTCATTCAGACAATGATTAATCCATAAACAAGTAGTTCTTCCTAGATTTTCGTAATCAAATTCATAGCCTTCAAAATCAATAGTAAGGAAAGAGACAACTTGGTGTTCTTTGTTCTCGGGCAAGAATTCCTGTGTGTTGTCAAATATTACATCAAGAGGAGGAAATTGGTGATGTACCATCCACTCGTATTTGAGATATGCAGATCATCTTCACATTTCATAGTGCGCTTACTATGATGTGAACCAGGTTCAAATAAAATTTGGGAATGTGGAACACTTCATTTGCTAATTCTTCTTGTACCTTTAGTGATGGACATAGCACCAACCTGAATCGCTCTTCATATTCTGCTTCTATCATAGCCATTTTCTCATCACCTAGTATTTCTTCTTGTGCAATCTCTTCAAAAAGCTCTTCTTGGATCTTGAGTAGTGGACCTAGCACCAATTTGAATTGGTTGTCCAATTCTACTTGCATTGTAGTGGCCAATCCATAATTTGATATTTCATCTTGTCCCAAGACACTAAATAGTTTCATCATCCTAACAATACGTGAATGCACTTCTTGTCAAGGATTTCTCCTTTTGTATGCACTTGTTGCTAGATCAAACGTTGATCAAAATTTCTCCTTCATGAAAGGTACTTAAATGGTTTTCTTTGTCCCATGGTTGTCTTTCTTCACTTACAACAACCATTTGATCCTCATGCTCTGATGCTTCCAAGTGTTGAATATGACTTGTCATTTCTTGAAGGTCTTTTATGGCTTCTTTGATCTTGACTCCGATAGCTTCTTCTTCAGGTGTGATGTAGGAACAATCTTCGTCCGCTGGAATTCTTGATCCAATTGTTCTATCTTCTAATTTTCTTCCTCCATAACCTGATTACATTGCAATGCTTTGTTCTTTTGTTGGGGGACTGAGATGCTCGTTCTAGATGTATTTCCATGGTAATTTTGATAATCTGATCTGACTCCTAACTTGATTGATGGCCTCTCCATAAATTAGACAAGTGAATTTCTGAGTGAGGTGCGTTGTGAATCCGACACCAGCAGGGAAGCAACATGCCTTCGAGTCGTATATTACCAATCTCAATCTGATTCTGAATTCTCAACTTGAACCTTGAGAAAGGATCATTTCCATTGTAATCATCATTGGGCCTTATGCACAAGTTTGGATTCGGGGCATCCCAAAAGAAAATCTTCCCTTGCAACACTAGCTCTATCCTTAACAAGGTCAAGCAACTCATCTCCTCATGCTTGGTAGTCTCATGAATTTGGCACCTCCTTGGTATGGCAAATTGAGACAAATTCTTGGGGTGCAGTTGTGCGTTGAAATCCTCTTGAACTTGAACAATATCCACTAGGAGACTGTCTTGACACCAAGAAATATGAAACGACTGTTCCTCCATCGAGAAATTTTTCTTTTGGATTTTTTTGATTTTTGATTTTTCACTTTTTTTGAATTTTTCAGATATATGAGAGATCTAACATATCTCTGAATTGACATTTGAAAGCTCATACAAGTTGCAGCCGATTGAATCTCTTCACTTGATGGTGTTGATTGTGAAGTGAACAATTTGATGTTCATGCCCTCCCTCTAGCGTCAATTTCTGTTGATGGCGTGATGATGGAGGGTGCATCTTGAAATAGCCTTTAGACTTGAAAATTTTACTCTTTAAGTTGATAAGATCTGGTGTTTGCGTTCAACCCTCCTAGCACCAATTTCTATTGATGTGTGTTTTATGACCGCACCAACAAACAAAATAAAATACCAAGGTATCTTATCCTCTCTTGAGCAAATCTTGTGTATGCTAAGATTGTGATAGATCATACAAGTGACTCCAAGGTTCTTTTCTGTTAGGTCTTGACTTGTGGATAAGTTCAATGGTTGATGTGATATGCTAGTATCACAAAGGGACTTACATTTGAATTGCTGCTCACCTTTGCTGGTTGGAACTCCTTCATTGGATATTGCAGTCTCGTGCATCTTCTTCGAATAGACACAACTGAAATGAACTGAAATTAAAGGGGAAAGGGTTAGAAGGATCTAAATCTACTCCTAAGGACAATGATATCAATGGATAGTGCTCCAGTGGATAAATTCCAAAATAACCAAGTTCTGTTTGGCCAAGATCTTCTAAGGGTTATGCAAAGGATTTTCATATCACAATGAACACCATCATAACGAACAATGCACATTTAATGATAGAAGTTAAGCATCCATAAAAAAGGGGCTCAGGCTAACTTTACACGACAACTTACAATTAGCAAACTACCAAAAATATGAGCCATGGAAATTCATCAAACACTATTACATTCTCCACTGAAATCAAAGCACTTTATCTAATAAATCTACTCTAAGTGAGGGAGCAAAGAGAACATGCAAGCACCAAAATACATCAAGTAATCACCATGAATTCAACAATGAAAACTTTATTATCTTGGTAGCCCTTAGCAACAATGTATCCTTTACAAATGAGAAGTGAGTCCTTTATATAGGTCTCAGATTAAAATGGGTGGCCAAGATTGAAAGAAATAAACGACCCATATTTTGCCACCCTAGCCTTATTAGGGTTAGGACAAGAAGAGAATCTACAATTAACGAGTGAGTCCACACAGACAAATATAAATACACATGTTCAGCAAGCTGGGATAATAAATGCCCACTATGTAAGTCCACTTAGGAGGAGAGGGGTGAAATGAATGCCCCCTTTGCATTAAATGTCATGCTCCTAGAATAGTTTGTCATTTATTTGTTTTCTTCAACATAGAGAATCTAGACGTGTCAACATTTGGAAGGTGATTGATTGCCATTCTTGTTGACTGTTCTATCATTGCTGAAGTCTTTTATAGTTGAATTTGGTCTCAGGAACTCGAATGTCTTCCTTGAACGTCTGGAATTGGAATTCGTCCTCCTTGCTCTTTCTTGACTAGGATCTTGGGATCTTTCGGAGGAATTTCAAGGTGTTGCATTGTGCCTTCTTCATTTATACTTGAACTTTGATCTTTGAGGTCTTGAACCTTGAATGCCTCGAACTGGAATTCTCCTCGTTTGATGCTTTTTTAGACTGCTTTTTTTCTGAAGTGCCTTTTTGGGTGCTCCTTTTTGGAAGTGCTTTTTTTGGATACCCATTTTCATCCTCTTGAACTAGTGTTCATCAATTGCCAGAAATGACCTGCTAAAAATATACTTACTATAAATAGTAAGTTTGTTCAAACAAAAAATTAGGCCAATCAGAGATAGTGAAACTCACTAATAATAGGCATTGCTAAATATAGAAAGTACTTCCAAACTCAAAATAAGGCCATTTTGGGATGTAGTGAAACTTACTAAAATAGAAATTTCTAAAAATAGCAAGTATGTCAAAACGTTCAAAACTTCACTGGCATCTTCTCTGAGAGTTCAATTCCTTCTCACACTCGACCTATTTCACTAACAAATACAGTTTCCATTCCAGGAGCCGAAGGTGGACAACAGTTCTCTTCTAGACTTAGCCAATTTCACCAATTCGGATTTGAAACACAAGGAAGCTTAGGGGACTGAGCCAAAAACTACCAAGGACGAAAGCCAAAAGACCAGGCTTAAAGCAAAAAGAGGGGGTACCCATTTGCAATGGGGCGATGTGTGAGAAGGTCATAATAGGACTGTTGGAGCATCAATGTATATCCAGTGAAGAGTGTTCAGAAGAATGTATTACAACCAATATTCAACAAGAAGACATTGGAGCAGATGTTAGGACAACAGTGAAAATTTTTGTTGGCGTATCATTTGGTTGCAATAGAAATGAGTTTCCAATGAAGAGAACATTTGAAGATAATGATAAATGTTTTGACATGTTAGAGCATGAAGAGATAAAAGTTGCTATTGTTGTCAATCCGATATTTGAAACAAAGGATTTAGCAAATGGGCTGAATGGATTAAAAGATTGTAAAGACTCGTTGCAATCTAATGTTTCATCAATTAATGAAGGGAGAAATAACTCACATAAATTACAAAAGTAAGAAACCATTAATGCAACAGAAAGAATATTCAATAGAGATTTACTTGCTGCCCCAAATAAAGTATCAATCAATGATTGGATGCCGAAGGATATAGGGAAATTTTCTTTGTGCAATATTGATTGTTTGTTGCTTTTGGCTGATCTTAGTAAGGTGGATTCATGCATATCATATGAAGAAGCTCATCTAAATATTATTAGTATGCAGGACCTTTTAGATAACATTGAAAATAGTGATCAAATAACTATACAAGATGGAGATTAGCAGGCTGCTATAGTAGAGGTAGCCTCTTGTAGCTTTTCACTGTTTTAGGAAACCTTGCTTGACAATAAAGGGTTTGTGCCCAATTTATAATAGGTTCGCTCATAGTGTCTTGTGTATCTATGCAGATTCCTATTTCTATCAATTCTCTTTCAAGGTTGCATAACATCAGTCATGGCTTTTTCTCTTCAGATGTGGTAGATATTTTGGTTGTAGTTGATTTCTAGGAGCTGGGGGGATAGCTATCAACTCCAACTGTTTCAACAAAGCTTTCACGACATTGAACTTGAACTATTGCATTTCATGAAAATGGAACATTCCTGAGAGATGAGCAAATATGGTTAGGGATGAGGAGAATTCCATGACACTTTTGAGTAGTTTGAAATTTGCTGAAATTGAGAATAGGGTTTCGATTATCTCGTCTGATTACAGGAGTAGGAGCAAGGGCTTGGTTTCTCCTTCCCACCATGGCCCTTTTGATTTGGGCCATGTATTGCATAAATTGTTCAATGGTGTTTCCAAAGTATATGCCAACAACGATGAAAGCTTGGCGACGCATGCAAAGAAAGGAGTTTTGGGGTTTTATGTCTGGGAGTCTTCCTGCTGTGCAAACGCTCAGAAAAGAGATGGGGATATTCGTAGAGTGCTGAACGAGAGGATAACATCAAAGAAGGAGATGATGCAAACTAAACAAGGGCCCAACGATCCATTGAATAACGAATGGCGCTGGTCCAGGGAGGCCATAAATGGGAAAGGACGTAAGAGGGAAGAATGGAAGACAAATGTGAGAATACAAAGGCACAACAGGGCCGAGTATTGTGGCCCGAGCATGCTGCGATGCATGCATATGGGTTCATCACCAACAGTAAGGGATGTTGGGGGTTCCAGTAATGCCTGAGACCATTTCGGTGGATCTAGACGAGGAGGCTGAGAAGTAAGTGTTTCATAATGTTGCAGTCTTTTATGAGTTGGGCTTGATTGGGCACTTTAGGGGATTTTGGCTAAGTCTGCATAATTTACATCCTTGGATATTAGACAATTGGGAGCCTATTGTTGATGGTTGCGTTTAGATTTACCTTGTAGTAAGGGGATTTTTCATCGTGGTTTTTTGAAAATATTTAGGATAGAAACAAGGTTTTGTGCGAACATTTTTGGTGCTGGGAAGACAAGTTCACCCTAATGCTGAAGCCCTGACATCTAGATTTTTGTCCGACTACTGAAGTTTATGACAAGATCCCTCTTTGGGTAAGGCTTCCTAATCTTCCCTTACATTTGTGGTTTGATTCATGCTTTGAGGCAATTGGAAATACGCTAGGGGATTTTCTGATGGTGGATGAAGGATCTTCCAATCTCCTTCATTCTACCTTTGCTCGTGTTTTGGTGGAAATGGATGTATCTAAGGCACTCCCTACAGAAATCTCGATCAAAACTTCAAAAGGTAGTTGGATTCAACCATTGGACTATGAAGGGGTCCCCTTCAGGTGTATAAGATGCTTTCAAGCAGGGCATATGGCTGCGCAATGTGCCAAAGATAGAATGCATAAGGAGGCTTCTTGGTGGAAAGAATTTTCCCAACAACATTATACGGTGGAGAAGAAGGTTGGGAAGCAAAAAAGTTTTTCTCAGATTGTATATGGAGAAGCGATAGATAAGACTACATAAACTTTATCTTAGGATATACAACCAATTAAGACCAATATTTGCAATGGTATGGCTGGGGGTGTGGTGGTACCCTAAATTTTGAGAATTTAGAAGTCCCAATCCATTATCAAGAATAAAGTTTCTCCATACAAAAAAAAATTAAGGGAAGGAAGCTTTATGACACAAATAAATAGAACTAACTAATCGAAGCCTTCAGAAAATGCTGGAATTTCAACCTGCTACAAAGATGATGCCGACAGAGGCTGAAGATGGTCGAATTTTAAAAATCTAAAACCGACCTAGTTCGGGAAATCAAATTTCCTATCTCCAAAAAAAATCTTAGCTTTTCATGATGTGTTTTGGATTTTCGACCAAAGCCAAATCCGAAAGTTAGGTAGTTATTTTTTAGTTAGTTTAGTTTTTTTTCAAAATATTTTGTAATAAGGGTTGTGTCTTTTCACCTTAAAGAGGTGTGAAAGCCACTCAAACACATATATATACATAATATAAAATGTAAATAGGACAATACAATATAATACAATTTCACATATTTGGATAGTTTTTAATCAACAAGTATAAACATGGACCTGGATGTACTATTTTTTCAAAATCAATAAAGATAAGTCCCTTTTCTTTCACATGTGTAAT
>MU227649.1:12403638-12433438 GCA_018584345.1 Thuja plicata
CAGAAGCGTAGGGGAAGAGGATCATAATTGATCATTCCCGTTAGTTGGCCAAAAATAATTGGATTTCCCATCATTGGATTGGCAAGTCCAAAGGAAATTCAATTCAGCATTTTTGGGCACCAACAGGGTGAAAGGGTACCATCGCAAGAAAATGGAGCTGTTACTCTAGAGGGAAAGGAGAAATGCAGATCTGTGGGCTCTTATGAGAAGGATGAAGCCAAGTTTATAGTTGATGAACAACTCCAGCATGAGGACACTACTATGATGGATCAAGTAAGAATCTCCTAGGTTAAATTTGTTGGTTGGTAGAATGAGGCGGCCAAGCATGAAGAGGGATGACACACTGTGATTGGTCTTTGTCAAGAGAATTTTTATCGAGACTCTTTTGGCATGGTTCTTTGATCCCAATCTAAGGGAGGAACCAATATTAAATCTTAATTCATGCACTGTATGTAGGATTGGGGATTGCTATATGTAGTTTGAGATCTGTTAATGGATCTTCATGTTATATTTTGTCCCCGGGATGCTGGTACCCTTGATTGTTACCACTGTTGGTCCGGGCCAAGCTTTTTCTTGGTTTATGTTTTTGATAAAATCGAAAAAATTATTACCGACCAAAATAAAAATAAAAATGGAACATTCCCTTGGCACACTACAAATGTAATCAGATTGTTTGGAAGTAAATCTTCTTTTTTTTTAACATGTTTAACTGGTTGCTTAAGGGATAGAAAGGTGAAACCCACATGTGTGCTTTCTATCTCTATTAGATGTTATTATAGTCATAATGGTATCAATGATGATTTTGAAATTTGTTTGCTCTGAAAGTGTTGGTTTGATGGCAATGTTTTCTTCATATTATCATTATAGTTATTGCATGTTTGGTTGTTTATGAACTCTTCTTAAGCTAGATGTCAAATATCTTATTTCTCATAGGCATTTATTCACTTTTCATCTTGTAGTTGTTGCTGATTGTTTGTGGCCTTGTTCAGGATATGAACTGCAAACAAACCGCGTTTGGAGGGTTTGTCTCCATCCTGTGTTATTCAGCAAGTTTTATCATAAGGGGAAATTCGATCTAACAGACTTAACGTAAGTAGTAATATAAATGGTTTGTGTAGTTATAATGTTAGTAAATTTTTCAGTTTGAAATTTGTCGTAATTTCTAGAGATTCATCTTGTTGAGAGGCAAAGGTTGGTGTGAAACTCCTTGTTCCTAAGATCCCATCCTCTGTATATCATCAACACGATGCTCGTCAAAGAATCACCAGCTCTACAAAGTGCTGCAAATAGATAAATGCAAAAATTAATAATCCATGTACCTATGAGTAATAACACGATCATGAAAACCATTGAATCTTCAATCTTTTGTATATCAACTAGGCCCACCTGATCATCTAATCAATTGGAATTAAATCGAGTGAATCATAAATACCTTAATGAAGTATAACATTAAATCATCAGATTGGCATTGTTATCACATCAAAATGTAATGTCAATAAAACTGTTTGTCTTAGTCACATAGGTTATCTTTTGAGCAAGCATCTAGAGGGACACCCTGTTTGATCCAAGATACCAAAGCCTAAACAGAAATGGACTACCTAAACTGCTTTTTCAAGGAAACTCCTGACATATAGCTTGGGTAATTTGTCAATGGTCAATTTGGGAGAGAAAGCCCAAATGTGTGCATGTAATTATTTTAAAAAATTGATAGAATCGATATATCATATAATAATAATGAAATTTGAATCTTTGATAGTATGATACTTCATCATTGAACAATGACAATGATAAGGATAATATTAATTGTCAATTGATATACAAAATTTCAATATTATGTCATCTATCATGTATGTCCACGACTCCAAAGTCAAGATCCAAATGAAAATCTTTACAATTACAAATTTTAAAAATAATACAATAAAAAAATCATATTCTTGTCTGTGCTTTTCATTGGAAGCATTTAGATCGAAGTTATTGCTTTGATCAACATCATTTGAACCACAAGCTAATAGAGTGCTACTCGTTCTGGGTACATCATGTGTAGGAGCCTTGCCATCGTTTGTATTGACTCTGACAAGCTTTGCTATAAATGCATCCAAGTTGGCACACTCCAGGGTTATATCTCAATTCGTCATTTCTCTCCCCTTCTAGTCAATTTCCTAATGTGATAAAAGGTGCATGTTGGAATGAATATTGACCAAGTCTTTTGATTTTCCTTGCAGCCACGAGGTTATGCTTCACTTAGTGGATAAAGGAGGATACTTCGATTCTGTTCAACCAAAGAAGAACTTGCAACGTATTGAAATTGGAGAGAAATTCAATACAATTCAAAGATGAAAAATGCAAAAAATAGTAAGCATTAAGAATGTCAAAAATTAGAAAATGCTTAGCTCTGATAGAATTTCAATGGCAAGAGGCTGAAGGAGCCAATAATCTTGCCTATGGGGGTATCACCATGTATGATCATCTTCCTTGTATTGGTCTCAAAGAGAAAAAGTACACTGATCTTGTCTTGGGATGAACTTGCCATTCTATTTCCTATATCCACCACTTCTAGATTTCAGAAGATTATTTACAATGCTATCTTGTACCCATTAGAAAATTTGTTATCCCCACATGATACAGATCTCCTTGGTAAAGAAAGTATCTATGTGTTGCAATATTTGTGGGATACTGCATATGCAAGGAAATGCAAGGGCGTGTTTATCTTGTTCCTGTGGTCATGAATGATTTTTCCCACACTTAGAAAATATGTTTCTTTGGGGTCATTCTCCTTCTGTGCTATTATAACTTTTCTTTATTCTATCATGGCTTCAATGCCATCATTGATTTCCACCAGTCATGGCTGACCTATATTATCAAACCTAATCATCTCATGTTAGGCTTGATGCAACTCAAGACACAGTACACATGAGCCCACCAATCATCATCTAGGATCAATGACTTGACCTTTGGGCCTTTTTCGAATTTGACTATTTTCAAATACTCCGTTGGTGACTAATGACCATGGTGCCCAATGCCTCTCACACTATCACAAGTCATCTCAAAGCGATAGTGAGTGATGCGAATCAGGTCTCAATATCCTAATGTTGTGTAAAAAATAAGTACATTAAAATTCAAGTATGGCATACATTATACTAAAAATAAATTAAATTTTGCTTTCAACAACTCCAAATTCAAGATAGTCCTCAATTTATTATAGACAAACACAAACACTTCCAAAAAGATGTGGCTAATAGAATAGATACAAACTCCCAAAATTTATTATTTGCATTACAAATCACAATGAATGTAACCTATCAGCATTCCATTGACAACTACCAATTGCTCATGGTTATTTCACTGTATCGGCACAATAAATTGGATCTTCAACATGAACTAAACTTCAAACTGTAACCTTTTAGCCTTTCAGCATTCCATTGACAACTACCAATTACTGATGGATGTTTCATTGTATCGGCAACATAAATTAGAACTTCAACATGAACTAAACTTCAAACTGTAACCTTTTAGCACAACTTGTGACCCTGAATGAATCATGCCGTATTTGGTAGGGAAGATCCTTCACTCTAAAAAACCAATATCCGCTTTAGGTTTTCTTCCTATGGCTTTTTTTGAACAAATCTGCTCAACCTCTACAAATGGAGTTTTAAGAAAATATCAAATATCCAAAATATCAAGGATGAGGAAATGATTTCTCTCAACCTCCTTTTGTAACCCTTGGGATCTTTCTAGAAGTTATTTTTCATAATATTTTTATAAGTTAAAAAAAAACCATATTTTATCTCTTTATAGAGTGAGTACTGTTTTAATTTACTTTCAAACTATATGAATCACTTTATAATTATAATAATTTTATTTTTGCACAACCATCAGGTTGCGGAAAATACTAAAATAGGCCAATTATGAATTCCAACCATGCCAACATAACGAGAAGTTCATAGGATATCAAACGTAATGAAGTTTGGGCTTTACAAAAATAGTAGATTTCTCCAAGAAATGTGGAATGCTTCTAGAATGTCTAAACTGCATTTGGAAAATACCATGGGACTTGCCTTGATTTCCTAAACTCATTGCCACTGCTGGGAATCCTCTCCGAAAAGATTGGCACTTTCTGAGAAAGTTGGAGCTTCCACAGATACTAGAAAGGCCATAAAAAGGAGACATTACAACTTTTGAGGCCTTTGCAAGACTTAACACATTGGCAGAGACATGGGGCATGATAAAGGACTTCACCTACGTATGTATACGTACGTTTCTCAGATTGGTTATATGTGACAGGAAAAATGAGGCCTAAGTTCACAAAAGAATTGGGACTCAAGGAAAACTTGGCACTATCAGATTGAGACCCAACACCCAGGATAATTGTGTTATTACTTATTGCATTCCCAACAACTATTAATTTTCCACGCAAATGGTGTAGGGTTTGAGCTTGTCCAGTAAATGTTTTTTCCTGACATCTTATAATCTTGGGACTGATGAATCTTGTGGATTGAAGACCACACTAATAAAGCCTACTGGCTAACAAGAGCTGGTCCAGAAATTGGAAGAAAAATAAATTTATATGGCACTCTTACAACAGTGAACAGCAGGCCTCTTCTTTATTGAGTGGCAGAAGAAAATCGGGCTATTCTCCAAGACTACCTTAAGCACCAAATTGACCATACAAAGCTGTGAGTCAAAACTACTTGTAGCTTCCTAACAGAATGGAGGCAACTGAGCAGCTTCGTAACGAAGAAGCCAAAAGACTCCTACCTAGGTAACTGAGTAAAATGCAAAGAAACCTCAATAGACAATGCTCTATCTTGGTTCAATGTCAGTGAGAAGTATCCCAACTCAGAAAGGAGTGGCCTTTAAATTTTCACAAACTAATACTTTTAAGGGTTCCCATTTCTTGGAACCACATGTGCAAACCAAAAGAAGATGCGAGAAGTCAAACATTGGGTTCTACAATACCTGTGTGTCACAACATCAGAAGCTGCCTCCCTTCAAATACTAAAATTCACACCTTGTAATTTTGTCAAATCATACATAGAATAAATTGGTGGACCTCTAGATAAATGCCATTTTTCTGTTTTAATGACCTGATATGTAGTTCTGAATAGTTTTTTTTTTCAATTTTTTAATTTCCTTTGCAACAGCTCTATGTAATTTTCCTTGTTTGCTCGTTGGATTTCACCCTGTAAAATTGTAGTTCTCTCTTCTTTACTGATCTTTTGTAATATGCATACATTTTAATATCAACATATTCTTGCTTTTATTAAAAGTATTTATTTTTAAATATATCCCCTTTGGCTGCAATGTAAATAGCTAAGTTCATTTTGAAAGATTTGAGATTGTCAACATGCAGCTGAGTAATGTTTTTGAAAGTACTTATTGTACTACATCACCAGAGGTAATAGTTTCTGACTGGCTAGATGGTTTCCTAAATGCCATCTCGCCTCTGAACCCTACACACCACCTGACATAACCTCTTTCTATTGAAAGGGTCATCAAGATGGCATGTTACCTAAAATGTTTTTCCTCAAATTTTATTCAAACTTCATTAGTCAACCTAAATTTACTTCCTCTAGCTGTGATAACTAGTTTTTGTTTGCTGACTGCACTAAAACAGACTCACAGCCTAAGAGATACCTGTGATTTATACTTTTCACCCACCCGTCTTCAGGGCTCTATGATTGCTGCCTCCTCTTCAGTTGTTTTATTTCCTTTGAAGAAAGATCTATGCTCAGTAGAGGAGGGTTGAATAATTGTTAGCAAGATTTGGCTATACATATTGAACCTAAAATAGCATGTATTTGAACAATGTGGAAGTTTTTGCCTCATGGAGCAGAACTTTATATTTTAGATTTTTTGCATCTTTAGTAGGGCAGGGTCTTTCCTGTGACCCTGTTGCTTGTCTAATGTATAATGTTCTTGATTTTTGGTGTAAAATTTGCTTCTTATTCAAAATTAATATTTTGTAAACATCTCCATTGGTTAGTATGCAGCAAAGCTAGTTCAATTATGATGTCAAAGTACTGCATAGCATGCCTCTGTATGACAAACTTCCATATTTGTTTGAGGATCTCTAGAAATGTGTCTAACAAAATGACTATCACAATTTTTCACAACACAACTGATCGAGAATCTTCACATACATATCAGGGCATGAAAATCCTCCTCCAAAGTGCATTTGACAATTAGAACACAATCAGCAGAAAAGTGGATATTTAGTAGTTCAGCTTAGGCTTCAAAACTCACGACTTGGTGTAACTTGGCAAACCTAATTTTGACTTTGTCTTGGTGCCTCAGCTAAAGCTCGGAAGAACTCAGCAATTTGAAAAATTATTTGATTGATTAAAATTTGCCATGAATTTTGCAAAACGAAACACAACTTAAAGATGAGCTAAAATTGTTTTCCAAAATTTCAATTCCTTGTTCAACTGACATTAGCCAATCATTCTGAAATAAATTAAGGTTTTAATGCAAGTCAGCATGTTATTTAATCAACACATTTCAAGGTTTGAATAGAGAAGTTAAACATTTGATCATTTCTCCTAAGTCTTTATCCTTTTTGTAACTTACCTACTGATTTGCTCAAGCAAGCATATAGAAATAGCAACTTATTGTCATTTCATTGGAGCAATAGATTGAAAGCAAGTTGTTTAAAGAGGTAAATCTGCCAAAGAGGTAAATAAACTGAACATGAAAATAAGTATTAACCTTCGACACAAATGTTCAGCCATCAAAATGATGGACATCAAATCTTGTATTCATATTGCAATTCCCTGCAAGAAACCACATGGACAGGTACCATGGTAATACCCTACCGAGAAGACCAATATACTAAGTATTTGTTTTATCTTGATCCACAATTTTTAGAAGAGAGCATTATCATTTATCTTTGGAAAGTAGACCCAAAAATCTGCTTATTACGCTGACAGAAGACTGCTTGAAACAAATAAGATTTTAATGTCCATAAAGCGTTTCAGTGTTTAAATTGTGTTTGGAGTGTCCAGTGGTGGTTCTGGATATGTCTGCAACATGTGCTGAGCCTGTGGTGAGTACTTTCCAAGTTCTTGCAAGCACTTGCAGGCAAACTTAATGATTTTTTGCCACCAGCTTGGGCAGAGTTGCAGGTGAGCCCAGGGTGAGTAAAACGTTTCCCCTTTTGAAATTTGAGTACTTGTTTCACTAACAAGTACTTCGCAATTTTCAAAACCTTGAGTTAAACTATCTGAAATTATTGTGATCCTGCTGGTTCCACCTTTAGTGTTTGAAAACTCTTGTAAATAATCAAGGGCCTTTATTCTTCTTATAGTGACTCATAGTTAGCAAACTTTGTGAGTATTCTCTGAGTTGCTGAGTACTCCCTATTTTTTTGCTAGGCAACTCTTGTATTTTAATAGACGTAATGAAAAATGTGGGTTAACAAGTAAAATGCTGGTTAAAACGTGTTTTTTGAGCATTGTTTTTGCTATAAAACCATGCATTTTCTCTTTGAGATTTCAATTTTTAATTTAATACATTTTGTAATCGAAGTTTTCAAAAAAAAAAATCTTCAAGGGATTTTAATTTTTAGTACTTTATAAGTTGCTGAGTTTTTGCCAAAAATGAAAATTCTGGGCTTGCCGAGTACTCTTCGAGTCCGAGTCTATGAACTATGTAGTGGCTAATAGGCAATTTAAAGTTCAGAAGTGTTTACTCCCTTCGGGGTGTATGTTTATTACTCAGAGTAAACAAAAATATAAACAAAATACACGGAACATATCAATTCAGATAGAACACATGCAATAGTGAATAGGCAGAGAGATTATATCTTTTCATTCCATGTAATGTTTGTACAATGCTAGTTCTGTTCTTGGTACCAACTCACAATGTAGAGCACCCGACGGTTGGTTAAGTGTGCCAATTGTCGGTTCCCTACAACTACCCGAGAACTTATTTATTCATTACAGTGCCTTGTACATAACAAAACATAGTTTATTTAAATTGGCGAAACTATCGCCAACATCAAACCCCCCCAAAAAAAGAAAAAAAAGAAAAAAAAGTAGTCCTCTTCCAGACGACAAAGAAAAAACGGGCTGATGTAGTACAATAGAACAACTACTGAGAGGGAGGGTGAGAGGATGCCCCTGGAGTGGCCGATGACGTTGGTCTAGAAGGCTGCTATCGAATGAGTTGCAAGTCACGCTCTGCTATCAGTTGTTTCTCCAGAGCAACTCTCACTAGTGTGACAACATCCATCAAGTCTCTCTTCGTCTTCTCCAACTCTCTTATAGTGGCTCCCAACCGCCCCTCCACCTCTGCAAGCTGAGTCTCCTTCCCCGATCGCACCATTCGCTCATGGGCCAATTGTTCCTCCAAGGTTTGAGCTTCTCCTAGGTCGCAACTACTCGCTGCACTGCCAACATGCATTCCTCCTTTGCCTTCTGGCTCTCCTCTTTGCCTTTTCCCATACGGAGTAGCTCTCTAGAGTTGGAGAAATGTATCTCTAAATGCTTGCTCCATGCTACAGAGAGGGCCAATCATACCTGGTGCGCACTCTCTTCTTCAATTTCAATTACCTCTTCTCTTGCTGCTGGTACCACCTTGAGAGATCTCTCGTCTACGTGCTCTGACTCATACCGAGCGTCTGTATGTTGGAAATGCTGAACCATCAGCAAAGTAGGAGAGGGGGGCAGGATTTCAACAATGCCCATCTTCAATCTGTTCAGAAGGCTATCCATCCTAGTATCCATATCATCCTCCTGTGTAGGCACATGTGTCACATCCCCTCCCATGGTATTTCCTTTATCCACGCCCCCTGTGCTGTCGTGGTGTACAGGTGTTTCACTCCTGCATCTCTTGCTGGTGAAACTTCGGATGTGGGGATCGAACCTTCGACAATAGGGGCTGTATCTTAGGTTGTGGGGATCAAGCCTTCAATTGTAGGAACCGTACCTTTCACTGTCAAGGCCGGACCTTCAGTCGTAGGGACCACACCCTCTGTTGTGGAAGTAATAGCTTTGCTGGCGGGCACCAAAGCCATGTGAGTAGCCTCCTCAACTCCTCGCAATGTAATAATGCTAGGTGTGGTTGGTCCCATCGTGTGCGTCATCAGGTCAACCACCCTGTATGTCAGATAGACCTGACATGCCCTTTCAGGCGTGCCCAAGCATGTGGTGGGTGAGAGTTCTATTGGTGTAAATACAATCTTAGGCAGTGTAGATCGTTGCACTCCCGAGTTAGGGACTACAGATGTGGTCCTCTCTGCCACTAAGACTTCCTCCCCGACACTCTGCCCCTCGACTCCTGCTGTTTCCCGTACCTCTGCGCTATCCCCTCCATGAGGTACCATACAAAACCCTTCCTCTGCTCTGCTCTCACTCTTCGAGGAGGAAGAGACTGCTACAGTCTCTTCTTCCCGCTCATTCTCATCATCCTCCTCCATACTGGTTGTAGTTTCTTGTTGTTGCCTCTTTCGAAGGGGTTCCCCTCCTCTAGTTGCGAGGGTGTCTAAATGCATCCAGTAGTACATGGCTGGTTTGTACAACTCAACCTGGTTTGTTGGTACAAACTTTCTCCATTGGTTTGGTGGTACTTGTGTTTGTAGGGCTTCCAAAATCAATGCTATGGCGTGATGAGGCATGTCAGAAGTTTTATGTTTGAGGCTCAAAAAATACCTAACGTGCTTTGAGAGTACCTGTGCCTAGTTGTACACCCTCCTGTTCGTGAGGCCGTTCATTAGCCTCACCATCCACATGGCAATATCAGAGGCCCTGCTCGATCTTGTAAGCTTTCTTTTCACCAAATCAAGCATACACTTCCATTTTGCTAAAATGATGAAGGATTTTTTCAGTCCCCTACTGTTGCTGCTGCTCCACAAACTGTCCCATTCCTGTGCAAAGAGGTCGGGCCTGCATACTAACTTGATCAATCTCTCCTTTTGTTTAGTAGTCATTTTGGATTAGGGTTTCATCGTAGAATGGACGTTGGAGGGAACACCAAATACCTTGGTGAACTGCTTTGGTGAGAAGGATACCACCACTGTGCTTGAAGTATTGTATTATAGACTTGCGTGAATGACGATCATATCCTGCAACCATCATGCGCAGTAATGGTTCAAATTCTCGAAGGTTGAACACAGGCATTAAAATTATTTTATCCACCTCGACCTTCTGTAGGGAGTCTTTCACTTGATGATTATCTAGAGTGTTCTCCCACCAAGTTTTGCACTCATTGCTAGTGACACTCTCGAATGTGAGAGACTCCACTGTTACTGTTTCATCTTTTTACACTTTTGCCCATATTTTCTTCTTGCTGCTCGATGTCACCATGCTTGCTTGTGATGCCTTCCTTTTGTCATTTCCAACTTTATATTTTATTTCATAACTACTTGTACTGGGATTCCCAAAATTGCCTTTCACCATCCTTTCAACACTTGCCAACTTAATGCCTGTCCGGTACCGTGTTCTTTGTGCTGGTCGTACAGTCTGTACGACCACCCCTCCTTGCTATTGTTCGTATGGTCTATACTGAGAGACTAGGTTGCCTATGCTGTATGGTGATTGTGGGATGTTTGTGCTGTACGATGTTGTGCCATATGGTATATTGATTGAACAGTATATGTTGTATGTTTTGATTGAATCGTACGATGACTGTGTTGTGCCACACGATGAAGTATTTGGGATGTACAATGTTGCTATATCCTCCTCCCCTCGTGCGGGTGCTCCTTCCTTTCCCTCGTAGGATGCTGATGTTCTATTGTACGCTTGTCTCTATCTCGTACGGCTTGGACTTCGATGACTCTCCGTACTTTGTGTCTACTTCACACGGGTGTAAGAACCCTAAGTTCTCCTTCACATACATTTATACAAATCTTGCATGATATCGTAAATTATAACAGGAAACACATAAATCAAAAAGTTATGATTTTTGACCATGCGATGAGTCTGAAAATTCCAGATTTTTTTTCTTACTTATACAATCACTTTGTAAATAAACAAAAGACCACCCAGTTCATAAAAAGTGATTACATATCTAATTCCAACATACCCATTTTCTGATTTTTACTTTCCCAGGTCTGATATTGAAAAGAAACACTAAATGACTGTAAAAAGAAACAACTCAAAAAAGATTTCTCCACCTCGAAATCCATGCCAAGCTGAAAATTGCAACCACCTTTATTGAATTCATTAAACACTCTAAATCTACTCCAAATTGGCACAAATATGATTCCAGAATGAAGCCATTACTGGTATGCAAAATTCAATGGGTCTTTCACCATTTCAAATTGCTGAAGACACCGAAGAATTGCCGCCCTCCAATGCTGATAAAGTGTAGAAACCCTTGTCTCATACACAATTCCCAAATTCCAAGAAAACAAATCAAAAAGCTCACATATGCATAATAAATCGATATGTTCCCATGGCTTTTTATATTTCCTCAATAAGTTCGAATAAGAGGCTTCTCAAACAAGTCACTTTAATGACTTATAAAATTGCTTTGGATTGACTTTATAATACCAATTTATAACCTCCTTGGTTTAGGCGCCCAATTTATTTAATAACTTAATGCACTTTAATAATGTCTCATGGCCCCCATTTACTCTATAACTCTATAATAGACTTTATAATAAATTATTAATAAAGTTCTCTTTATTAATAATTTGGTAACATGAATTTGTGCCATCCAATTTAAATCACTGAGTCAACTGGAGGTCAAGGAAACCACTGCGTATGCCATGACCAGGTGCCTTGCCAAAAAATAGCAGCTTTGCAAAACTTACTATAAGTAGGAAGTCCCTGAATATCTGCTCAAGGCAGAGGTGCCAAATCTCAACACTACAACATAACCGGTTCGGGTGCCCTGCTATAAAAATAAATCCCGACTTTCTTGAAATAGAGACTTACTATAAACAGTAAGCGTGCCAAACTGAACTAAATGAAGAACAATCCTGAACTCTTCTGTCCTCTGGAATGGGAATTGGCCTCATGTTCTGCCAACTGAGACCCTCTAACCAGCTGACTTAGCCTATGAGGGCCAATGATAGGTTAATCCAAACCACAAACCATATCATCTCAAAAAGGGGACATTACACTGGTTGATGCCGTACAACTTGCCTTCTTTGTGTGGTTATGTTCTGTATGGTATGCCCTCCTCTCCCCTCATATGGTTCTGTGCGGTATAGTACGGTACCCTTCCTTCGTATGCTTTTCGTTTGGCTTCGATTTCTTCGTGCGATTTCCCTATTGTGGCTTCTCCTTCTACAAGGCCACGACTAGTGTTGTTGCGTTTTGTACGGGATTCCCCCTTCGTTGTACGACTGGTCTCCCTTACTATATGGTTGATGCCATATAGACCTCTTCGTTGGTTGGTTCCATACGATGGTTTCTTCCTTTCCTTTGATCCCTTTTTTGCCCTTTGGGTGCTCTGCTCCTCTGCCTATCTTCCTATCTCATGGGACAATAATTCTCCTCCATCACACTTTATAAGTGTCTTTTTCCTCCTTCAAGGTTAGGTTTTTTATAACACACCTTACTTTTATCTAGAAATTTAATTTATTTACTCTAGGTTCCTTTTTCAGTTCTTTTATTTTTTTCCTCCTTGGCATGTTCTTTCCATTTATAACATTTTCCAATCCTAACCTTTTAAGGAACAAAATTTTTCTTCTTACTTTTTTGACCTTTTCATTTTTTATTTTTATTACTCTCACTCTCAACTTTTTATAAAAATTCATACCTTTTATTTTTCTCGCTTTCAGACTTACCAACTTGCTTTCTTGTTTCCTAGTCCGCTTGCCCTTGAATCCTCTACTTTTTGTTAGTCGCAATTGATTCCTTGTTTTGACTTACTTTGCCTTGTTTTCCTTCATCTTACGTCTTTGCTTTCTTGGTAATTCTTCATCTTCATCATTCATTCTCCATTTCATTCTCTTTATCTCATTGCTATGGACCTTAACTTCAAATGCATACAGTAGGTGTCTGGAAGTGTTTTGTAGCATTCGTTTTCACAATAGGTTCCCATGTATTCAAGGTCAAATATTTTGTCCACTGGGGGTATTGGTCCCACACCCTTATAACTTCCGCCCACGTAGCAACCACCAGACTTGTGGTACCATACTGCTCCGTTCATTGTCGAGGGGCCAGCAGGGGTCGATATTTCCTTCCAGAGTGCATTGGAGGTAGGTTGGTAAGGAGCTTTTTTGGATGATGTGATCAATGTAGTCATCCCCTTCTGCAATTAATAGGTTGTCTGTTTTCATGACCATCTTTAGGAATGGTCCAAGGGCGGCACCATACTCTGCTAGGTCTACTTCCTCCTCCAAGTCCTCCTCTCGAACCTCCTCCTTCGCTACTTGTTCCATCTTACGTTTCTCCTCCGCTTCCTCATCAATGTCATATGCCACATAGCTTTCGCGTCTTCCTTTGTAGGGTGCCTTCAACTTTCAATAGCCATTTATCTGCACCCATAATGCCAGTGGACCGAATAGTGTATTCATGAGGTGCTTATGTACCCAGAGAACGACAATACCTTCTGCTTGCTTCCTTGCCAGCTACTCCTCAGGCGCCATCATAGGTTTGGCCCAGTCTAGGTCTAGTCTACGTGGTTCTTTTGTGATAATTGGAGTTTCTTCAATCTCTTGACTGCGTTCAATTGTCCAATCTTGTCTGGTTGTATACCCCAGTGTAATGTCCCCTTTTTAGGGCGCATTTTTTCTATGCCTCGTTAGCCGTTTTATCTTGGCCCGATAGGCTAACCAGGGCTTGACTGGGGTCAGTATGATATTTGGCCTAGGGAATTCCAGTTTCAGGCCAATCATAGTAGTTTCCGTAGGGTTTCCAGATACTTACTATTTATATTAAGTCTCAGTCTTCGTGGCATTTCAGTGTTGGACTTGGAGCGTATCGCCAAGAGCTTTCCGACAAGCTATCACACGTCTTATTCCGAGTTCATTTGGTCATCCATTTTAATGCCAGAAGATTTCTTACCTTATTATTATGTCACTTTATTATTAAATGGATGTATTACTTTAAAGTGACAAAAGTGAGAATATGAAAAGACAGAGAAGGGAAACTGAAGAGTCATGACTATTGCTTTAAAAGAAGGAATGGAGGCTCATTTGACATATGCTTAGTTAATGAATTCATTTTCTCTTGGAGAATCCAGAGAGCTTCCAGCTTTCGATTCTGAAACTTGAGGACGGAAACCTTCAGGGTTTCTCGGTGGATTGGACAGAAACCCAGTTTATCTCTAGGGTGGATTTGCGACGGAGTTCACCATTGCACTTCCAGGTTCTTGTTATTTGATATTCTGTTGCATTATGTAGTTCGGATTTGGATTGAGAGAAATCCCACTGTTATTGTATTGCTGTTGTATAATGCAATAATATTTGCTAATGGTTTTAATGGAATATATTGCTGGTTATTGTTGTTGAATCATTGGTTTATTGCATGCATTTATTTGTTTAAATCTGCATGAAATATATTTTTTGGAAATCTCGGGAAAATACCGGTTTGGGACATTTCAGTGGTATCAGAGCTGGTTTTCTTTGCCAGTCTGTGGAGTTTTATCAGAGATATATTTATAGAAGGGTGTTAGGAGTAAGAGAACTTAGCATTATATATTTGGAATATTAAATCCAGCAAAAGGGAAGATAGGTATGTTCGAATCCATTTTGGTGAAAAAGGAAATAAATCTTGTGATTTGCAGTGGTTATAGAAATCGTTCCACGCGAGGTCAGCACAGGTCAATTTGTTAAGGGGTCTAGTAAAGACATTCCAAGACAAGAGTTCAGGAAATGAGAATATGAACTAATATCACCTGCTGAAGCACTTTGTATCAATTTGAGAACATTCAGTTATATATATCGGGCCTGGAAGAATAGCCCTTGGATAGATTGCGGTTGTCTTCACCCACTCACGGGTTGTCTTCACCCAGCCACGGGAGGTCGTGTCTAGAAGTCAGCAGAAGACAGTGCTGTTCATACGCACGGGTTGAGAGTGGTGGCTGAGGCAACGCCTCCACTGATAACTTCACAGGCAAGCGGGGTGTCCAGCACGGGAGGCACAGACTGCCTTCATTGCACAACAGTCATTGGAGATATCTTATTTCGTGGACAGATACCGTTGGTGAAGAACATGCACGGGTAGCATACACTGTTGGGCGTAGGAAAGGTTGTGAACAAACTGGGAGTGTCTGCTATTGCATTACGGGTTCTAGCATTAGTGGTGACTCTTCGAAACCACAGTTCCAGACATTCACGCACAACACTTTGTTACATCTCCACAGCATAAGCCGAGCCCAGTTTAATTCTTTAACGGGTTGTCAACACTGTGAGTGTATTGGTGGACTCAGTGGAAGACATTGATGTTGCCACCTTAGGAACAACAGATCACGTTGGGACATTTCAGTGCCGCACGGGATCTAAGCCGCATTGGAGGCGCAGGAAGGAAGGCTTACATGCTGCCCGCCAGCTGTTGTCGTTCATACTACGGTTTTGGTGGGGTGCTGAGCGCGGGCCGTAGACTTTGCAAGGCATAAGATCAGATTCACACTTGATTGGAACCTCATTGTTGTTGAATGACGGGTTGCCACTGGACTGCATGTGGGGCGTCGACAGTAAGCTTGTAACTGTGATTAACGCATTGGGAAGATTTTCATTTCCTATGTATAAATGACAGTCATAGTTCAGAGGGGCTGTGAATACCAGACGCTTTGAAGTAGTCTTCATTCCTACCGTGGTGGTCACAGTTAACTTTGATTGCGTAGCTTCTAATAGCTGAATCGCATTATACTCGCATTGCTCTTCTATACACATTGGGAGGTTGTGGGTGACTCCTTTGGCGAGTAAGGTGGATGAAGGACAGTTGGGATGTGTTCACGCACTCCAGTTTTTGTATACGGGTTACCGGGACTTTCTGTGGAGTAGACACTCGACCGCGGGTCTGTATCTGTCTGCGTGGCTGGATTGGAGGTAACTCATTCTCCAGATTTGGATGCCAAACAGGTATGGGGGAGATCGTAGTGGGTGAAAGAGCATTCTGCTGAATTCAAATGGAACAATAGTGGCATGTGTCTTGTCCAGATTCTCAGCCGCCCAAATTCTGGAAATGCCATTCAACCTTGGCAGCCGTGATTCATTATACTAGTAGTCGATAAACCTGCACCCAATGTCTGGACTCTTGGAGACCGATTGGTATTAATTGCTCAAAGTTGGAGTATTGTTTATTGTTCAAAGGTCTTGTTACATCTAACCCAACATTAGGGACCAATAGCAATTGGTGATCCTCTTTCATCTTCTTACACTGAAGGATTGAATATAAACAATAAGAACTTACACACTCATTGTAAGCTTTAGGAAAATATCAGTTCCAACAGTCAGAGTAATAAATCTCAGGCAACTTTGGGGAGAAAGCATTGATCGTTTCCTGTCGCACATGAATTGGTAGGTCAATACAGATCTGTGGATATTGATGCAAGTTCATCACCAAGGCATTTTGATTAGAGTTTAGAGTTTGAACAGCCAAGCAGTCTGAGTATATATTTCACCAAGGGGCAATTTCTGATTTTCCACATCATGCCATTGGAGGCAATATTCACTTACAGCCTTACAGTAATAGCAGTATTCGGAATTTCAGTGTCGGTTACAGGGTGGAATACTTGCTCACATTATTGAAACGGAAACTACTTTTCACCATCATAGGAAAGGGATTTACGCAACAGTGGTATCAGGAAGGAGTTGTGAAACTTCTGGAAGGTGCTAACAATTCATACTTTGAGAATGGAACCTTGTCCTTGGCCTCTACAAGTCAATCTAAAGAATTTTGAGTAGTGTAAGTCTGATCATTCACTTGCAGAGACAAGTAGTATCTAGCTAGGAAAGATGCATGGTTTGGAAAAAGTCTCGAAGGATCTTGCTTAGGTACAACAACAGTTAGCCCAGACTCCAGAAGGTGATAAAGGGACAAAATTACCCGGCATGTATGATGAGTATAACTCACTTCCTCCAAAGGTTCAGAGAGATTTAACCTTCTCTAGTTTCATGGACTTTCATCCAAAACTACAACACAAGACCTTGATGGAAAAGAAGAAGTACCATGAGTTGGCTTGGGATCTACTTGCACGAGATAGGTGCAGAAACTTATATGAAAGGTTTCCAGCTGTCATCATTCAGCCTATAAGTGAACAAAAAACTAAACCAGTAATTGAAGAAAAGCCTTATGAGATTGTCATCGAAGCAAGAGATTGTAAAACAAATATTGAATCAATGCATGAAAGAGAGGCTAAAGAGGAAGCAAGAAATATATAGGTTACATGATCTCGGGAAATAAGCAAGAACCAAATGAAAAGAGGGCAGAATTGTTTTATATGCCAAGGGAACTGGTCACATGAACATGTTTACGATATTAATCAGGGAAAGAGTTTCCAACCAGCCAAGATGATTAATATGAAGGAAGAATCAACCATCACAGGTGAAGAATGTTCAGAGCTCTACTTGGGTGACTTAGAAACTGAGATTGACAAAATTATGATTAAAGGCTATGACAACCAGATGAATGCCTTTAGCAATTCATGTAATGAGGAATCGTGTGATTTCTTTAGCAACACCTCACTTATGCGTAATACTGATTTGGATGACCAATTAGGTAATGCATTCCAAAATAACAATGATGAGAAGCATGTCTTGAAGAGTCAGCTGAAGGTCAAGGACGATACCATTATTGCAGCTATTGTACACAATGATAACACTCACAAAATTATTGAGGATCTTTGCAGGAAGGCTTAGATGGAAAAAGGGCAAAGTGGTATAAGGATTGAATCTCATGTTGCTGATTTACAAGGGGTCAAAACAGCTTCCGAAGTTTGGAAATCAGAATATCTATGTTTACTTTCAGATCGCGACTACCTGTTACTGGTTGCTGAAAATTATGCCGAGCAGTTGAGGAAAAAAGATGTTGAGGTTAATAAGCTCGACAAAGAGTTTAGTGTTGCTCAGGATACTTTGGAGCACACACATCTCGCTCTTCAGGAAGCAAGAAATCAGATTGTTGCCACTAGTTAGTACAGGGAATAGGAAGACAAAGAAAGGTCTGAGTTCTTTCAGGTGATTCAGGAGCTTGATAGCATACAACAAACTTATGACTTGAATAGCTGTCCCAAAAGATCAGATAACAAATCACTAGGTCATTCAGAATTTCTTTATGACTTGAATAACTTTCAGTCGGTTGACAATTTCCTGTTTGAGATGGATGCTGATTTGACATTTGATAATCCCTTTTTTGAGCTAGATGAGGAAGGTATTTCCTATCCCCATGACAAGGATGAGGTTGATCGCAGGATTTGGGACCCAGGTTCAGTTACTAGAGATGAGTCTTGGACACCAGATTGGAGTAACGAGGTGAGTTAAGTTTTTGAGCAGTTAGGTTTCTACATCAGTGGTTCAGGATGGGCAGTTGTGACTTATTGCATGATGGGTGATACGCTTTTCATTGCTTTATCTCTCACTGATGGAGAGATGTCTAGTATGGATGGCATCCAAGAGGCAACTGCCTTGTCACAATTGACAGATGGAGATAATGCTGATTACAAATCAGCCTTGGATAAAGACTTGGTAATCAGTATGACCAAGGGGTACCTAAGGAGAGAAGACATCGTTGATGAGTATCCCTTGATTCGTGCCGCTCTTCACACAGCTGGGACTCAACCACATTACCATACCGTTTCATCCAGTGCCTATGATAACTCTATCATCTCATATTTTGAACGTGATGCTGACGTTTGGGTAGAGTCCTTTCAATATAGGATGGATGGTAGGTTTGATACACTTCCCTTCATGACGAAGGAAGCCATGTTCTACAGTTCTGGTAGTTTGCTTCTTCAATACAGTTTCCGGTTTGAATTACATATTGGAGGGACAGTGTTGTGGCAATTGGACATTTTGGGCAATTCACTCATTATGGGCATGGATCGACAGGATATTTCAGTCAGCTGGGGAGATGGGTGGCCCTTTTGTTTGTGGGACCCAGGAGGAACTTTCTCCTGGTTAGCGATAATTCAGGGAGCTGGTTGGCATAATGTTAGGTTCCCACCTTCATTTGACCTTAGTAGTGCTTATGATTTCAGTTGGAGTGAGGTTCCTAGTTGGATTCAGGATCTGCTCACAGATGATGGCAGCACAAGGCAGGTTGATTCGACTGATCAGACACATGGGGAGATTTGGGACCCCGACATTAGTTTGATTAATGCATTGTTGTTGTGTGGTCTTGATGATTGGCCTCACAAGTCTGGACAAATTGTTTGTGTCAGTTTTGCGCAACAGATTGATGGAGCAACTTCCTTGAGGTTGGTATGGGATCCAGGCATTGTGGTCTCAACATGCAGATACCGATTGCTTGAGGGCAAGCAATCTCCGAGAAGGGAGGATTTGTAATGTCCCCTTTTTAGGGCACATTATTTCTGTGCCTCGTTAGCCATTTTGTCTTGGCCCGATAGGCTAACCAGGGCTTGACTGGTGTTAGTATGATATTTGGCCTAGGGAATTCTAGTTTTAGGCCAATCAGAGTAGTTTCTGCAGGGATTCCAGATACTTACTATTTATAGTAAGCCGTCCAAGTTTAGTCTTCGTGGCATTTCAGTATTGGACTTGAAGTGTATCGCCGAGAGCTTTCCGACAAGCTATCACACGTCTTATTCCGAGTTCGTTTGGTCATCCATTTTAATGCCAGAAGATTTCTGACCTTATTATTGTGTCACTTTATTATTAAATGGATGTATTACTTTAAAGTGACAAAAAGTGAGAATATGAAAAGACAAAGAAGGGAAACTGAAGAGTCACGACTATTGCTTTAAAAGGAGGAATGGAGGCTCATTTGACATATGCTTAGTTTATGAACTCATTTTCTCTTGGAGAATCTAGAGAGCTTCCAGCTTTCGATTCTGAAACCTGAGGACGGAAACCTTTAGGCTTTCTCGGTGGATTGGATGGAAACCCAGTTCATCTTTGGGGTGGATTCGCGACGAAGTTCACCATTGCACTTCTAGGTTCTTGTTATTTGATATTCTGTTGCATTATGTAGTTCGGATTTGGATTGAGAGAAATCCCACTGTTATTGTATTGCTGTTGTATAATGCAATAATATTGGCTAAGGGTTTTAATGGAATATATTGCTGGTTATTGTTGTTGAATCATTGGTTTATTGCATGCATTTATTTGTTTAAATCTGCATGAGATATATTTTTTGGAAATCTCGGGAAAATACCGGTTTGGGACATTTCACCCAACATTTTCTTTGCTATATGTGGTCTTTCTCTCTATAAATTTTGAGTTTTGTGCCTTTCATAGGATCATGGATGGGATTATCGTCCAATGCTGATTGTTTAACTGCCACACTTGAGTACCAATTGTCTGGGTCGAAAGTTCATCCGCTGGAGATGCTTGTCGTGCCAAATCTTCTATCTCCATTGGGCCACCTCCATCGCCCACTATGCTGTCATGCATTGTCCATCCAACTTCGGGAGGTCAAACAACCGTTCATTCAGGCTTTTAGTGTCCCCAAGTCGGTTTTCTACTGCAAGTCTCAAACTTGGTACCGTGTACTCTGTTGGCACCATGACTTCTTGCCCGCACATCAACCAGAAGGGTGTTTTCCCTATCGTCACCTTGTAGGTGGTATAGTATGCCCACAGTATGATAGAGAGCCTTTCTTACCAATCCTCTTATTGCACTCCGCATGTCTTGTACAAAATTGACGCCAACACTTTGTTTGTTGACTCGGCTTGCCCATTAGCTCTGGGGTAGTACAGACTTGATAGGTTGTGGAATATCCTGAATTCCATTGTCATCGTTCGGATGACTTGGTTCACAAAATTTACCCCTCGGTCGCTTGTGATTTGGATTAGTATGCCAAATTGGGTGACAATATGTTTGTACAAGAATCTCATCGTAGTGAGTGTGGTGTTGTTTGGGATTGCCCTTGCTTCCGCCCATTTCCTAAGATATTTTGTGGCCACTATGATGTATCAACACCTTCAGTGGTCCCACAAAATCGAGACCCAACCTCTCAAACAATTTTTGCAGCTGCGAAGGGAATAAAGGCGTGAAATCCCTTTTTAATGGTTTGCCTACCCTCTGGTAGGTATCGCATCCGAGTACCCTATCTCGTGTGTCCGTATGCAAGGTCGGTCACCACAGTCCTGCTAGTAGTACTTTGCATGCAGTGGCATACGGCCCCATGTGGCCTCCTGCCGGCTCCTTATGACTCCTTTAGCACTCTCGGTATCTCCTCCATTACACATCTTCGAAGGACTTGGTCCGACCCCATTTTATACAACAACCTGTTGATGAGTTGAAAAGTCTTGCTTTTTAGGGCCAGTTTCCTTCGTTCACTTGGCAGCATGTCCCGTGGGAATGTGGAAATGGATAGGTATTGGCCAATGCTTTCATACTAGGGAGGTAAAGATGCAATTTGGAATAGGTGGGTGTTTGGAAAATCCTTATTTACTACTTCCGATGATTCTCCTGATTTGATCCTCGAAAGTTGGTTTGCGATGACATGGCTCTTCCTAGGCTGTACCACAATATTGAAGGTGAACTCTTGAAGTAAGAGCAACCACCTAGTCACCCTTCCTTGTATGATTGTTTTGTTCACTAGGTACATCAACGCTTAATGGTCCATGTAAAATGTGAACAATGTGGTGTGTAAGTAGTGCCGAGATTTTTTTACGGAGTATACCATGCCGAGTGCTTCCCTCTCCGTTGTACTGTAGTTCCATTTGACCCTCGAGAGTAGGTGACTGACAAAGAATATGGGATTGTCCAACCCCTCTAAACCAGTTTGTACTAGCGTGGCGTCGATGGCATAGTTAGAAGCGTCCATGTGCACATGGAATTCCTTGTCCCTGTTAGGGTACACCAGGATGGGTGCACTCATTTGTCTAGACTTGAGCTCCTTGAATGCCTCCTGCTATGCTCCACACACAAATAGTTCACCCTTCCTAGTCAGCCTGTCTAATGGAAATGATCTTTGGGCAAAGCCTTTGATAAATCTTCGATAGTAGCCCACGTCTCCGAGGAAGGAGTTTACCCCTGTCACATCCTTCAGACTCCATTTGAATGATGACCCCTACCTTGTCTGGGTCTATCTTCAATCCCTGCTTGCATACTATGTGACCCAGTAATTTACCCTGCTGTACCATAAACCGACACTTCTTCGGGTTGAGCTCCAGTTATGCCCTTCGACATCTTTCCATACATTCCTTTAATGCCGTGAGGTTGGTCTCCTTTCCACTATAGATAGACCAATCATCCAGGAAGGCTTTGAAGTTACCAACTGACCTTTTGTCAAATATGTGCAATATTATTTGTTGAAACGTGGCGGGGGCATTGCACAACCCAAACGACATTTGGTTGTATGCGTACACTCCATCTTCAACCACAAACGTGGTTTTTAATTTGTCCTCCGCTATGTTGATTTGATTGTACTTGGAAAACCTGTCCATGAATGAGTACATCGCATGCCTCGCAACCTCCTCCAATATGCTGTTGATGAATGGAATTGGAAAGGTGTCCTTAATGGTGAACATGTTAAGGCTCTAAAATTCAGACAGATTTGAATTTGGTTTGCTTCTTTCTTCAGGGAAACGACAATGGGTGAAAATCACTCACATGTCTGTACCTTGAAATTGATGCCTGCCTCCAACATCTTTTCTATTTCCTCTTGTACTTTGGCGGCATGGTTTTTATTCATATGGTACGACCTCTTCCGTACGGGATGTGCACCCGGTATGAGAGGAATCTGGTGGACACACAGTTCGATGGTATTCCTTTTAAATCCTTATACGTCCAGGCAAAAACATCTTTGTACTTCAAGAATATTCTGGATGCGGTTGTCTTAAGTACGGGGTCCCAGTTGTCCCTAGCCGAGATCACCTTTGGATTGTCTTCCTCTCCCAAGTTTACCTTCTGTATGTTCGGTTCCTTGTACTTGACTGCCTTATCCCTCTCGAACTAATGGGCTGGTTTGTCATCCACTCTCGCCACACCTTTGTGTTTGTCGTACTCGGGAGGGAAAGTGTCATTTTCTGCACCCATTTCTTCAATCTCCAACATATTGCAGCCCGGATGGAAGACTTCATAGTCCTCCTTTTGCTAGTGAAACAACCCATTGAGGGAACTTGTTTCATCTTTTGAGCAGTTCCCAAGTTCTAGTATTCCCTCATTGTTGGGTTCCATCCCCCCTTCTTCCATGTCAAATTCTCCGCCTTCAACCTTTGAGTTTGATGCCAACTCGTGATTGACTGCCCGATTCCGCAAGTCAATGACTTACTTCCTTCCATCTCTCTGGAAAAGAGTGTGTTCTTCTAGTTGTGGTTTTCCTTTGCTGTAATCAACCAACCCCTTCCGAGAATGGCATCATACACCTTCTTCTCCAACAGAATAACAACAAAATCCAAAAAGAAGTGTTGGGTGCCAATGATTACCTTCTAGGCCATGAGCATTCCCATTGGTTTGACGCCGTACTGGTCGACACCTACCAAATGGAAGGTTGGCGACCAAAGTGTCGGCTTGCCAAGAGCCTTCCATGTCTCCTCCGACAATACATTCACACCGGAGCCTCCATCCGCGATAGTTTTGTTAGTTTTCGTCCCATTATTTCCATTTGTACCACGTCTGATTTCCTCCCGATGCCAACCGCTAGCAACATCGGGTCAGTGGCGGGACTGTCCTTTTGTTCCTCTGTCAACTTACCATTGTCTTGGTCGCTTGCGCTATTACCAACTATGTTGGTGATGACCACCTTTACTTGTTGCATGGTCTCTAGAAGGTCCAATACTCGTATGGGTATGGTGGCTTGCAACATCTGTTTCATGATGATCTTTTTGGACTTTGACAGTAGGGGAGTACTGGCAACCTCATGTGAAGTTCTTCGTTCCTCCTCCATTGTTTGTTCAATATCAGCCTTGGCTTCCATTAGTCTTTCCTTCTCCGTACGGAGATAAGGGTAAGTCGCCTTTTTGTCCTTAAGCCTAGTGATCACCAGTACCTCCTCCAAGTGATTTATGTCGAATATATTTACCCCTTTTTGTTTTAGATAGTCCTCCTCATGTTTCCTCGGACCACACCATTTGCACAACAAACTTGCACTCCCCTGCCCGCTCTTACAATCCCATGCGAAGTGACCCCACCCATTACACCTCTGGCATTGGATCATGGGTCGCCCCTTCGTGTCGTACTAGATCCATCTTGTGGGTGTATTACTATGGCTGTTATTGTTGCTGTTGTTCCCTCACCGATTGTTGTGGTATGCACCCGATGAGGTATTAGAGTTTGTAGCTGGCCTTGTCGGTGTGGTTGGTGGAGTTTCTTGCTCTCGTTGGGTGAAGAGCACTTGTGTGCTCCTAGCCTTTAAGTTTTACAGACACTCCTTAATGGAGTGCTCCAGTAGTTAACAGATGTTGCAAAAGGACTTCTTTGGGCTATTCACCTTTGTGTGGCCTTCGACTTTGCAGTCGGTGCACCACAACTCCTTGCCATCCTTTGTACCTTCCTTTTCTTTCTTGACTCTCAGCTTCATCATTTGCATTATGTCTCTCCTAAGGACCTGTATGGTCCTGGATTTTTGGTTTGTGCTTTCATTTGTACTGCACCCCTTGATAAACCACCTCTTTTTCACCCCATCGGCTGACTGGTTTCCCAACTTACAAAGTAACTGTCTCAGCCTACGATTGTAGGCTCGTACATTCTCATTCTTTCCTTGTCTCGTGTTATAGATTTCTGCTACTATCTGGTTGTCATTTTGTAGCAATTTAAATTCTTCTTCAATTGCTCTTTTGAAGTCATCCCGCGTTGTTTTGTATGCTCTTGGTAAGTCTGTGTACCAGTAGATGGCAATTCCTCGTAGGGTGGCAAGGAATGCCTTCAACCAATAGTCGTGATTATCCTCACCATTGACCTCCCATATCGTCACACAACTCTGACAATGGCGGGTAGGATCCTTTGATCCATCCTTTGTGAATTTAGGGAGCTTTTGCTTCTCCAGGATGTTCACCATCTTTCTAGCTTGGTCGGCACTATGCGTGTCAGACCATAATGGAGTGGCTCTTTCTCTGCGTTCTTGTGCCTCGCTTGCGATCTTGACCACGCATGAACTCTCGACGCATCCACCTGCATCATCCACACCTTGGTCACTTCCCTTGTGCCAGTACTCCCTTTTCCCCAGAGCCTTTAGTTCTGGACCCCCTATCCTTGGCTCCTCCAATATGAATGAGTTCTCGATACACAACAAAGTGTTCTCGAATAATTCAGCTACTTCACTCTTGTGGTTTATCTTTGCGTTGTCTTCATTGTTTGTAGAGTGCATTGACGGTTCATTTTGTGTGGAGTTAGAATTTGAGTTTTCCTCGTCCGTCATTGCTTGTAAAGATAGATTATTTGCTTGGTCGAAAAGATCCTCTCCTACCTCGTTGGGGAGTGGTAGGTTCCTGACAATCTCCTCTCACTCATGCCACGTATGCTATGTCCTGCCTTCCTTGCCGGTGGGCTCCTGCCTCTCTCTACTCCGACTTCGGCTAACTCTTCGACTTTTGATTCGTGGTAGGCTTTGAGACTCTTCGACGATTTTCTGTAAGTGTTGTCACCTGTCACTCTGCTCCTTGATTTGGAGAGATCTTCTTACCGATGCTTCTCCTTCTCTCTTCTTCTTTCTCTCTCCTGGTACCTCTTCTTTGTTTGGCAGAAGGGGCATTAATTGATGGGTTTGCCAGAGGTATGGCATCTGTTTGTGTCACGCTCTTCCTCCTCCCTCCTGTTCCTTTTCTTGTACCATTGTAGTATCTGTTGTTGGCATTGCTCCCTTTGTTTTTCCTCCCACTGTTCTTGCACATCAATCAGGTTACGGGCCAACAATCTGGGAATACTTTTGAGGAGATCATAGATAGCCGGTCGTATCGTGAGTTCGTCCTGAACCGTGCCTTCTTGGACCGCTCTCTCTCAAGCTTCCCTTTGCACGTACTGGTCAACCGAAACTTCCCATGCGTGCAACAAGTCCTCTGTCAGTTGATCCTCCCAAGTATCTTCCCTATTGACTTCGATGTCACTGTTGTTTACCAGCAATTGTTGATCGAACATGTGGCCTGTTATTCCGCCATCTCGCCTGGTGGCCTTCCTTTAGGTCTTCAGGTTCGATTAGACAACGACTCCAAAATGTTTTATTGTCTTCAGGGTGTACATTTATTGCTCGGAGTAAACAAAAATATAAACAGAATACAAGTAATGTACCAATTCAGATAGAACACATGCAACAGTGAATAGGCAGAGAGATAATATCTTTTCACTCCATGTAATGTCTGTACAATGCTAGCTCTGTTCTCAGTACCAACTCACAATATAAAGCACTTGATGGTTGGTTAAGTGTGCCAACTGTTGGTTCCCTACAACTAGCTGAGAACTTATTTATTCATTACATTGCCTTATACATCACAAAACATAATTTATTCAGATTGCAAAACTAGCGCCAACAAGAAGCACGCACAAAAAAATGTCTAATATTTATCTCGCTCTTCCCATTTGAAGCTCACGAGTACAATTTGATAGAGAATAAATTAGTTAGATGAATCCTAGGTATGGTGTTATGGTTGATGTTTTTTATACAAATTTTTTTATTGCTAGATTAATCATGGCTATTGCCTACATTGCCTTAAAAGACCAGCATACTTTAACCTATCATTTTCCTTAATGAAATTTTGTATAATTATCTTTGATAAGCATGGATTTGACTATTTATGTGCATTATACCTTATTCAGGCGTCCCCATAGTTGGTATCCACTTGCTCGGAAAAAAAAGCGCAGAGTATTGTTGCATGTAGGCCCCACAAATAGTGGGAAAACATATCATGCATTGAAGCAGTTGGAATTAAGTTCCTCAGGTATTGGGAGGATTTGATTTTTTTTAAAGTGTAATTTGGTCTATATCAATCTTCCAATTTGTCTAAAGAAAAAACAAGGATTCATGATAGGTTCTGTATCCAGCCACTATATTTTGATGATTGAGCTCATTTTGATTGGTGCCAGGAATATATTGCGGTCCATTGAGACTTCTGGCATGGGAAGTGGCTGACAGGTTAAACAAAACAAATGTTCCATGCAGTCTGATTACTGGACAGGAAAGGAAAGAGATTGATGGTGCAAAACACGTGGCTATGACTGTTGAAATGGCTGATGTTTCACGTGAGTATAAGTGTGCTGTCATAGATGAAATTCAGGTATGTTATTCAAATTTTATATACATAGGATGTCTTGCTATTGGTTGACTTATATAATTATATTCAAAGATAAATTATACGAGAATCTGTCTTTGAAATTCTGTGTATTTTTTGACTTAATGAAGATTAATAAATTGATGTGTCAAAAACAAAAAATACTATTAGTGCACAGCCAACTTGACAATATGCTTATGATATCTACATGTGGCTAAATAGGTCACGCTATATCTGCAAGGACAACAAATATTAAACTATCCAATTACATTGGTACCTATGCATAAACCACACACTATTAGTATAGTTCAAGAATATAAAACGCTATTGTAGATGGTAGTTATAGTGACATATATCTCTCAATCCAATGCTAATAGCCATAAAGAATTTGCTTAGTAAAGAAATGTTTATAATGAATGTAATGTACATGTAACCCTTGTTTTAATTTTTTAAATTAAAGATAGTGATAGTGCAAGTTACCACGCTAAGAGCATGGGCCCCCTTTTTTGGGACCTCCCTCAGTATCCCCCAGGTACACTGTATAAACTATAATATAAAATGAACCACAGTACCTTCCTATGTGTATTTTTGATGCTTTTGTGACATTTTATATTTATCAAATTTAAAAGTGCCTTATCATGGGCACTTCCCAGATACATCCTGTTTACTGCAGTAGTTTAAGTAGCAACTAGGAAGAACAACATACCTAGGGTTTGCCTTGACCAAACTGAAACTTTTCTAGTAGTAGTGTGGTCCTTTTTGGGTAGTACCTGATAATGTAGATTGTGGTAAGTATCATTGCTCATGACCAACACGCTTGCCATGTTCTCCCTATGTGTACTTCAGTAAATATATTCTGAGATATTTCTTAGTCTTTGCAAGGTGATGTAAATTTCAAATATGATTAATAAGAATCTTCCTATTCGTGTAATAGTGTGCATGATTGATGTATTTGTACCTATATTTTGTATAAGTAGATGTGCACATACAACTAATGTGATGCTTATTAAAGTTTTAGATTTTCTTTGTGTGCAAGGATTCCCCAACCTAAAGCAATGTACAAGATTTCTAAGAATATTTTGCACTTAGTTATTCATCAACTGCAGAGAAATCATGTCAGATCTTGAAGGATAATTAGGACTCTTGGACTCAGATCAATGTCACTTTCTCAAGTGGAATTCCTTTCCCAAACTTGTTGAACTTGAGGATGATTGTGTTACAGTATTTGGTCAGGTGTGTTGTACATCTTGCAAGCTACGTAATGCTTTAATATTTATATAGTGTTATAATTTTAGCCCCGTATTAAATGGATTGTTTTTTTTTTTGATCAGTAACATTAGTATTTTTATTGATAAAGATAAGGAAATACATCAAAAGGCCAGTCTTCCGGATGGCTGCCGTATTAGAAACCCGCACACTTTCCTACCCTACATCTAGACTTTCACCATAGTGCTAAGAGGCTAAGGGATATAAACATCCCAGGGAAGAGAACAGACAAAATTGGGGGAGTATTAATATACTCAAAATGATGCATTAAAACATCAGCCCCCTGTGCCAGCAAAACATCGAGTCACAAAAAAAACCATTGAGAAACTCCCGCCCCGTGACCGCCTCACCATCTTACTTTTTGAACCAGGCGTCAGATTCTTCATTGGTGAAATTTGGGATGGATCTGTCGCCTGCAACTAAGGCCCGGGAACGACCAGCAGCCCGTTTTTTCTTCTCCCCAATGAGTGATGAGTCCACCCATGTGTCTGCACTTGCGCTGGCCCCTATCGCCGTGCCTCCACCCCTGCCCAGTTGATGTCTCAGCGGCTCACCAGGTGGTCTCACGCTTTTGATGGGAGTCGTCTTTGTGCGCACCTTCTTTGCATCCTCTTGCTCCTCCGAATGCTCATACAACATTTTGACTATGTCCTGCCATGCCTTCGTGGCCTTCGAAATGTGAACTTCCCTTGGGGTCGCAGATGACCACACGAGCAAAGGTTGCAGCGGCGTCGCTCCTCCTCCAATTTGCCTCCATGGGTCTGTTCCCATGTGCATCCCAACATCCAGCTCAGCCCTGTTTAAAATTTCTTCGAAACCCTCCAGCCACTGCGGATCAATGCAGGCTTCCATGACTGTTTGGACCTCCTCCTTCGAGTCCCCCACCGAAAGGGCCAGAGCAACAAAAAGTGAGGCGATGTCCAGATTCGACCGCCTTTTCCAGTAGTCATCCAGGTATTCCGGGCCAAAGAAATCCATGACTGAGCTCATGAAGGCCTATCCATCAAACAGGAAGATGTTTCTCAGTCGCCGCACCGTGACGTTCCCTTTGTAAGCCTGCGTTTGGTTGCTTGATTCCAACGCAAAGTTAGCCTCCATGATCTTCGCTCTGTTGAAAACCCTGCACTATGTGATTTGTGCCGAGACCTTTCTAAGTTTAAATGTTTCCCAGGAAAGTTCTGGATACACGCCACAAAATAATTTCCTTCGTGCGGTCTTAATGAATGTTGTGAATTGCACTCTCATAATTATAAAAATTGATTCAAGCGTGCCTCTTTCGGTGTGCGAGAGAAGATCGGTATCAAGTTAATCCAAC
>MU227649.1:12444769-12484046 GCA_018584345.1 Thuja plicata
TCTGAAGTTGATTGTTTTTGAACTGAGATCTGCATCAAGAGGTCAATTCGAAATGGAGAAGTTTGTTGGTAACCGAGATTGGAGTTGCAAGGATTGGGGAATCGAATCCACTGATTGAGAAGTCATTTCACCATTCAAGAACGTATGTTGGCAAGCTGGGCATCAGATGTGCGGGCAGAATGTATGGCCTGCGTTAGGAAGTAATAGTGGCGGTATTGGTTTTAAAGACAAGAAGCACGTTGACCTGCAGACTACACACTTCCAGCGGCCGCATTGCCTTGGAACTAGGCCACGTTTCAGCAGCAGGCCGCCTGTCATAGAGGGGCCGCATTATTACTTATATTGGGCCGCGTGTTAGCAGGCTACAGCCTCCTTCGCTGGCCTCACACAACAGACTTGGGAGTGAAGGCATCAAGGGCCTCATACCGTGAATGAGGAGTCTGGGCGCAGCAATTTGATGACAGGTTCTTTACTTTAAATTGTATTTTCTTTGGTTAAGGAATTCGATAATTGTTCCAGCCAGGTGAAATCCATTGTATGACTGAATCTTTGCATTTGAATGTGAATTGATTGTTGAGGTGAGAAGTCAAAGTAATTAAATGTGTTGGGTTATAAATAGAGCATTGGAAATCCTTATATGAAATAGAGAATTTGCTGATCATTGTTGGAAAAGGAATTGTTTGAGAAGTATTTACTTTTGTGCACAATTAAATCAAGTAAGAATTATTGAAGGAAGGAATTATATATATATTGGCTTCCCAAACCCATTTGCAAGTCCAAGGATAAATATTATAATATCGAACAAACAGTTCAAATTATCTAAAAGCCAGGTCGAGCTAGTTTTCCGTCTTGCCTACCAACTGTTTGACAAAATGATAATCACATGTTTTGCATAGAAATTGACTCAATTTAGATGGTTTATTGATGAGGCCAAGTTAGGCTCTTTACAGTGGTATCAGAGCGGTTTCCTGCCAGCCTGCAGGGAAATCGGGTTCATTAATTTTTTTATTATTTGAGAAGTCAATTATGGAGAGATACAGGCGGCTTAGTTCTGAGAGCCGGCACAACAGTGCAAAGAATAATGATAAAATAAATACATTAATGGAAAGCATGGAGAGACTCAGACTTCATCAACAGAGGATGGCGGCAAGACTGTCGGATCCAGCGACAGTAGATAGGGTAGCAAGATATATGGTATTTGCTTTCGACATCGAGATCGCAGGGTAGGAGGCTGGAGTTTTCCCCGACAGATGTCAGAGATGCAGATCCACCAGTACATATTATATCACCTACTCATGGATCTGATGATAGACACTCCACACAGAGACAGGTGGAAGTGTCAGTACCAGTGATAGACTGCAGGACTGAGCTTAAGCAGGTTGAGGCTTTCCGTGTAGTTGCTGTAGCTGACGCAGATACAGTGGATACAGTAGTTGCCACTGATAGTCCAGACTCTCTTGAGGAAGGACTGGTTATCGGAGATTTATATATCAGCTGTCGTAGTGTAGATCCAGAGAGAGGCAACACCTCTCTCAGGAGGGATAGGCGAGAGCATGGAGCTACCTCGTTGTGGTGTTGATGATCCAGTGATACAACAGGAGATGACGACTGCAGTAGAGGTCAGTGCCACACCAGATTGTATAATTGAGTCAGACAGTGACTCTAGTTTAGATCTCCAAGAGGATACCACTTTTGAGGATTGCCTTGAGGAGATGGAGACAGATTGTACAGAGCGGGATAGCGGCAGTCATGTGATAGGGTTAGTACAGGAGTTGCCAGTACTCTCCTGTATGAGGGATGTGAGTATGGAGTCCACATGTGATGATACTAGTACTGAGTTCGAGACAGTAGACACGGACTCCTGCCAGCATGACTCCGATTCAGTGGCTAGTGTGGTGACAGATGAGATTCAGTCCGGGACACCTGGGGAGATAGAGCCTTTGCTAGCATCTTGGGTGGCTTTGGATACTTCCTACATGACTCCTGAGGATGACTCCACCAGTAGTGAGCCATGCCCGTATTCGACCCTGGGAGAGGACTCCGAGTTACTAGAGAGTACAGATGAGTCCTAGGATCTGGATTACCCAGAGGTTACAGAGGATGAGGCAGTTGAGAGTGTTGAGGAGACAGATTCGATAGTAGCTTCTTCATGTACAGAGGAGTTCGATGGGGACGTGTCAGATGTTGATACTCCTTTGGAGGATGTGAGCTCAGCTATCAGTTCACAGAGGCTCAGTTGACAACTCACTGGGAGATAGTGTTGCTTAGAGGAGTACCTTGGATGCCACGTCTCCTTGCAGGATGGACAGCATGCCAGAGGTGTTGCATAGAGGACCGACCGTTCATAGTCATCATGTGACTAGCTAGTTGAGAGTTAGCAAGCACGACATCGTTACTACAGTTGAGCATTTTGATGCTGTTCGACAATTGCTAGTTGTTCATGGATGGGGTTCTCCTATGGACGAGGAGTATGGTAGTTGTTACTTATCCCTCACAGAGATTCATTCATTACGGGAGGCTATCAGGATTTTGAGACAAGATTATTTTCATTTGGTAGCTGACCGAGATCACCTAGTTGAGTGGGGGAGTACAGCTTATGAGGCACTTTTGGATAGGGAGGAGGAAGTGAGTGAGCTTACTCAGGAGCTCATGACGACCTCTGAGGTTTTAGAGAGCACTGAGTTGGCTCTCCGGGGGTCACAGGCTCAATTAGCTGAGGTGACTGGGGAATTGGAGCAGCTTCAGTCTACACCAGTACCAGACCCAGTGCAGCTATATATTGTGGTTTCGGGTGATTTGATGATGTCCACGGTTGGAGATGTGGGATGTGACGATGTGACTGACACATCTATCCGAGATACGGGGGCAGTAGGTACAGAGGAGGTGAGAGCATCAGTAGGGACGAGCTCTCACGGTGATTTGCTTCCGGCTACGGGAAGCGAATCTATTACCACATTACATATAGCTGGGGACAGTAGACAGTTGGCAGTGCCACATTTGCAGGAGGACCAGCTGTGGGTTGCAAGAAAACAGGTTGATGCTTCCACTTATAATTTTTACTGCATAGTCATTTTTGGACCACCTGCTTGAGAGTTCAGAATTTCATGAGAGATCCTACCGAGCTTCTGAGGGTGTTATCATCCGGGGTGCTGGCGCGATCCGGCGTTTGGTGAGAGAGATTGTAGGTACCTTGACTACGATGCTCCCTCATAGAGATTTTGAGGTTGGATTTGCTGAGAGGGTCACCCAGGACCCTGTCCAACCAGTTTTGCAGAATTCAAGAGTGGAGCCATCTTTGGGTTCACGACTAGGAATTGATGAACCTCTAGCAGAGAACGGAGTTTTTCACCAGCACTATACAGTGAGGAGCGCTCATTAGTTTTCATTTGATCCGCATATTGATGAGTTGATGACACATAGGTGGGGGTTGGCTCCGAGTCCTTATCATCTGTTTGGGGACGGGTTCTCATCATCAGCAGTTGATGGGAGTTCTGGCTGCAAGTCAATAGCAGGTGACTTGCAGAGTTATGGTGACTGCAGGGATTATATAGTGTGTGGATATCCGGGTTCAGTTACAGCTTATTTCAGGGGTATTCATCACTGTTGTGCAGATGGTCTACACACTCCGTACGGGCCAGTTGGGTGTGCAGGGGGAGTTCAGGGTGCACATGATCTGAGTCTCCCATACATCTTGGGTTTTGATGATCCTGAAGTTCACTTCTTTCGGGATCTGGGCAGAGATAGATTCAGTACAGGAGTTTGGGTGAGTAGGTTTTTGAGGTCTCTCTACGGGGCTATCCGTTTCACGTTCTGGGTGATGCTACAGGAACATACAGTTTTTGCCAGTAGCAGGGTGTACTTTTTTCTATGGGACCCAGGGGGATTGTGATGTTCCTTGTTCCGATGATTGCTTGAGGACAAGCAATCTTGGGAAGGTGATGACCCTATTTTTAGCAGGTTGTGGCAGTGACCGGGTCAGCTCATCATCACGACCCTCGTGAGCTGATTCAGAGTTTTGAGGGTCCCAGTTGACAGAATTACTATTTTTAGTAAGTCTGGACTTACTATTTTTAGTAAGTCAGTTGGTCAGTTTCCATGTCTGACAGGGTAGTACTGGCAATGGTCAATTCTCCAGACGATATTCAGTTATTTAGTTTCTTGGACTGGGACTTACTATTTATAGTAAGTCTATTTTTGGCAGTTGCCATTTCTGGCAGGGCAGTGATGAGCATGTTGGTTAGTCAGTATGGCAAGTGTTGCAGGAATCATCATCAGGATTATATTTAATAATTACTTGTATTAATTAATAACAATATGTTATTAATTAATATTAAGATGATATTATAATAATAATACTTTATTATTATTATAGTGTTATGGAAGTTTATATTATAAAGGGCAGTTAACTAATGATGGTTTTTGGGAAACTTTGGAGACCAAGGAGTTATAAATACAGGCACATTTGTGAAGTAAATCATCTATTGATTATTGATTATTGAATTTCTTCTTGGGAACTGTCCCTACTTTTTGTGCCCTAGCCAGGGTCAAATTAGTTGATGGAAGACTGATTCTTCTTCATCTAATCTACGATCGATTGCTGTAGTATGATCGATTGTCTCCATTTGATTGCTGATGTATAATCAATGGTTGCTTCTTCGTGTTGATGTATACAAGAAGTTCTGAATTCTGAAGTTGATTGTTTTTGAACTGAGATCTGCATCAAGAGGTCAATTCGAAATGGAGAAGTTTGTTGGTAACCGAGGTTGGAGTTGCAAGGATTGGGGAATCGAATCCACTGATTGAGAAGTCATTCCACCATTCAAGAACGTATGTTGGCAAGCTGGGCATCAGATGTGCGGGCAGAATGTATGGCCTGCGTTAGGAAGTAATAGTGGCGGTATTGGTTTTAAAGACAAGCAGCACGTTGACCTGCAGACTACACACTTCCAGCGGCCGCATTGCCTTGGAACTAGGCCACGTTTCAGTAGCAGGCCGCCTGTCATAGAGGGGCCGCATTATTACTTATACTGGGCCGCGTGTTAGTAGGCTGCAGCCTCCTTCGCTGGCCTCACACAACAGACTTGGGAGTGAAGGCATCAAGGGCCTCATACCGTGAATGAGGAGTCTGGGCACAACAATTTGATGACAGGTTCTTTACCTTAAATTGTATTTTCTTTGGTTAAGGAATTCGATAATTGTTCCAGCCAGGTGAAATCCATTGTATGACTGAATCTTTTCATTTGAATGTGAATTGATTGTTGAGGTGAGAAGTCAAAGTAATTAAATGTGTTGGGTTATAAATAGAGCATTGGAAATCCGTATATGAAATAGAGAATTTGCTGGTCATTTTTGGAAAAGGAATTGTTTGAGAAGTATTTACTTTTGTGCACAATTAAATCAAGTAAGAATTATTGAAGGAAGGAATTATATATATATTGGCTTCCCAAACCCATTTGCAAGTCCAAGGAGAAATATTATAATATCGAACAAACAGTTCAAATTATCTAAAAGCCAGGTCGAGCCAGTTTTCCGTCTTGCCTGCCAACTGTTTGACAAAATGATAATCACATGTTTTGCATAGAAATTGACTCAATTTAGATGGTTTATTGATGAGGCCAAGTTAGGCTCTTTATAAAGGAGGTCTTGAGACGAACCAAAACCATCTCATAGAGTCTCATGGTAGCTGCAAGAAGAGTCTCAAAGATACTAATATCTCGAAGCCTCTGAAAAAGGGCTTTCCTAAGTACCGAATCAAAGGCTTTGCAAAAGTCCACAAAGCAACAATACACCTTCAAGGAGTGAAGGCTCGCCTCCTCGATAATGCCTCGAAGAGTCAGTATATGATCCATCGGAGAGCATCATGGCTGTGGACCTTGATATGGATGATCATGGCATAAAAGAGTAGATGATAGATATAAGATCTCTGCTCTTTGTTTCAGTTTTTTGTTTGTGTATCAGCTTGCTGCTTATCGAGATTATTTCTATTTGCAATCAGTTTGAATCTTTTACACAATCATTGTATGACATTTGTCTACTTAATCTTCAAAGTTAATGTTTAATAGTAAACTTTATCACTGTTCTCGTTTTGAAAATTCAATGTCCTTAGATTTTCAGATTTTCTATAAATTATTAAATTATATTAAAGAAATTCGCATCTCCAAAAATCCCTCTCCTATTTTGAAAATATAGTTGTATTGGTACTGGTACCAGTCTCCAGAGTCTTCAAGTACCCCAGTCTCTGTGCAACCTTGTCTGATAGTAAAATTGAAAATACAAGGTGCAATTAGTGCTTGAAGGTTATTCCTTGGCAGAATGAGTTAATTTTGGTAAGATTTTCTCTCGTTGCAAATCTTACATCTGTGAGATTAATGTTATTGATTGCTACTAGATATGGCCTTGCGATTGAGTAGATAGATGTCAAGACAACTTTTTTTGCATGGAGATTCTGAGGAGGAAATCTTTGCATCACATGTTAAGCACTATGTAGAGAAGGATAGATATTTTGTTTTGCAAATTGAAGAAGTCACTTTATGACTTCTAACAGTGGCCTTGGATGTGGTATGTTTGTTAAGCATGTTTAGAAGTTGGGAATTTTTAGAGGAAAATCCGATCATTGTGTTAATTTTAAGTAAGTTGGTGATCATTTTATAAATGTTAGTGACATGTTTATTAGTAACAATAAGGATATGGTCAAGATGCTGAAGTCTTAGCTCTAATTACAATTTGATATTAAGTATTTAAGGGCTGTTAAGCTAATTCGAGAAATGGAGATTAGGAGGGACAAGACTAAGAAAGGACTTTGGTTGGGTCAGAAAAGGTATTTAACTCTATTTTGTAGTATTTAAGATGCAAGCTTATATTTCCATGTGTTTTTCCATTCCTATGGAAAACAAAGTTGTTTGTGAAATAATGTCTTAAGACAGAGGACAAGAAAAGGGATGTGTGTAATGTTTCATATTCTCATGCAGTTGGAAGCCTAATGTATGCAATGGTCTATAGAAGACTAAATATTGCTTGCACAGTGAAATTGTGAACAAATTTATCTCCAACATGTGCAAAGAACATTGAGCTGTTGTGAAAAAGGTCTTCAATAATCTTCATGGCACTTGAAAGTTTAATATTTACTACCAAGGAGGACGTAAGTTGCGCAAGGTGCTGAATATACAGGGTTTCGTTGATTCAAATTGACTCAGTGATATTGACCATCAACAGAAAGTTTGTACGTGGCAGTTAGTCATGCTTGTAAGGAGGCATATTGGAATCAAATTTTGTGTTCTGATGTTAGTCTATGACAAGGTTTCATGCAGATTGACTATGATAGTGTTATATCTATCTCTTTTACAGAGACCCCTGTGTTTCATGCATGGACAAAAACAGTGATGTTTAGTAAAATTTTGTTTGTGACATGGTGGATAATGATTGGGTGATGATAGGGGAGGTGGACCCTTACAAGAACATTGTAGAATCGTTGACCAACCTTTTGAGCACAAAGAAGCATAGATGGTGCAAATTGGCAATAAGCATTACCCTTAGCTATTAGATTTCTTTTGTTTGTTTATTTTCTATGCTTTCGCAATGTATACAAGAAGTGCGGGAATACGAAGATATTTGGTTAAGTGTGCTGTACATCTTGCAAAGACATGTTATATTTTTAATATTTAGATTGAGTTGTAAGTTTTGCCCCGCATTAAATGGGGCTCCACACGTGGAGAAAACCATGGGATTGCTTGACGGACACAATTTGCAAATTGGAATGTTGAGTCCACTGTCTGACATGTAAGTTGCTTTGTAAGAGTATGATGATGAGAGTTACAAATAAGGAGGCACATGCAAGCAAGAATAAATCTTGGGACACAAGAAGTAATAACTTGGATTTTCACCTTGCGTGGTTGCAAGTGGATTCTTTGGCGAATACAGATGCTTTTTTTGGTCTATATATTGAGTGTTGGTATTGGAAAATATGAGAGGAGTTTGAGTAGAAGGTGTTACTGTAGAACACATTTCTTCTATTGAGAGGTGGGGTGTGGGGGGTGTATTAGTAGAAGAGATATAACTTAAATCCTTAACCAATTAAACTTTTGATGAAGTTTATCAAACCCTATAGTATATACTTCAAACTGAAAATAATGCAACTTGAAACTGAAATCTAAAAGTAATGCGACCACAAAATAGAGCCAATGCACAAGAAATACGTGAAACCTAGGATGGTAAAAACCTCTGTGAGAAATGCTGCTAGGATCTACTGTCCTAATCCAGCCTCATAGATGAAAATGTTTACGAAGTTTTAGGGCACCAACCCCAAGGAATCACCAAATTCCTCATCAGAGCACCAACTCTTCCAAATTCGCTATTTAACAACCCGAGCACCAACTCAACATCCTTCAAGCACCAACTACAAGAATGGCATAATAACAGAATTAGAACTGATTTCAACTTCAGAAGCACTACACTTTACAACAATTGGAGTATATAAACAATCTTTTACAGACTGAACATCAACAACCTTCAGATATCCTGTGTAATGTTGCACTTCTTAACAACAGAGACCTGCAAACAAAACTTCTCTAAACAGAGTACTGTCAACTGTCATAATAATAGTAATCTGCAAATTAAAACTGCAAACTTCCAACTGTTATATCATTGGAGATGTGTATATGAGTTTCTAGATAATGCAAACACATACTGTTATACCTGATCACAGCATACTACTGTCTCATTATCAAATGTATATTCACAGCATCTTTAATACAAATTGAACTTCTCTTTTGACAACTCACTTATTTATATATCATTTATCAGGCCTACACTTGTCCTTTCAACTCAGCCAAAAGTCATTCTATACATAGCATATTTCTGCTATCCCAAACTTCTTGTTAACAAATCCACTCTCTTCTCTCACACACTTTTTATCGAATCTCTACACTCTATTCATCGGGCCTTCGCACCTCTTAAATATAAACCTCTTCTATCGGATACTTATAAAGTTGTTGCAAGGAATTTGCAACTGCTTCCAAACTACACATATGGTTATTGCCATATCATCTTAACCTTCAGGCTTTGTAACCAAATAAACAATATAAACTCCAAAACAACTCTTGGTTTGTTTAAGCAACATAAAGACAACTGAATACAAGCAAACTACTGACAGTTTGTACAGGTGGCAGAAATTGAGCCTGATAAACAAGAGTTTGAATATGTTCTAAAGAAATATATGCCTACTCCTTACATGGACAGAAATATGTCTTTACAGATTGAAACGGCATCATGGACAGAAATAAGAGTTCGAACTTGTTAAAGATATAATATACCATCGAACTCCTGAAGACAATCAAAACCACGACATCTCTTTCAACCATGTCTTTTGACAAAGCTGAATCACTCAAACAGTGGTTCTTCCCATCATATATATATTTGACAAGATCTGTTTGTCTCCAAAACAGATCGAAGGTAAGATATCATAGTTTTCTTTCAATCACCAAATATTCGTTCTCTCATATTTCTGCAAAACACATTCAGTTTCAGATCAATTTAAGTCATTTACTTGATAGAAACTTCTGAATCGCTGCAAATTATCTGGTTAGTTTCTGAATCTCTGCGAATCATTTAGTTAGTTTGACGTCAATGACAAACCTTATCTAACAGTTACCTGAGTTTTATTGGAACTCCTTTAAAACCTGGTGTTAAAACTCTTAGGTGCAGAAATTCTCATTGTATTTTTTTTTCTTTGCTTTCAGTTAATGTAATGTGCAACATTGGATTTTTTGCTGGGTTTTTTTTTCTGAAAGCGTTTTCCTTGCATAATTTCTGAATTTGTATGCCCTTTTGTTTTCTGTATATATTTTTGTTTATTATATGATCTTCATTAGATAAGTTGCGATTTGTGAAATCTACACTATCCATCATTTATGAATTTTATTTCAGGTGTGGGATTTAATGCTTGATCTCTGGTTTTGTGTATTGAATGCTGTGAAATTCTAATAAGTTGGTCATATGCTGCAGGCCAGTTGCCCATTGTTTTAAAGTGTCAGACATTGCTGTTAGGAGTGGTTAGTTGGTTGCACAGGGTGTCAGTCAGTTCCTGATGTGCCTGAATTGATTGAGGGGCTAATACAATCACCCCCAACAACTGCCATGTCGGTAAAACATGTCGTTAATATGTTGTTAAGGCTAGTTAGTGTAACCGAGGGGTAGGTAGTTGAAATGGTTGCGAAGGTTCGCCTCGCAGCCCCTCGGGCTCTATATATGTCATGTATTTCCTGGAGATGTTATGTTATGGATGTAGACAATGTTACGGCATACAAGTTGTTGGCATACATTGTAAGCACTGAATGAAGTAATATAAAAGCGTTGCGAGTTGTCTGAGATACTATGTTTTGTTATATTTCATATTGTTCTTGTATGCATTAAACTCGTTTACACTACGGGGCAAACATCTGGCGCCGTTGCCGATACAAACTCGGGAAGTGACGAAGTGTTGATGGAGTACGGTAGATAATGGCCCAGCCAGTAGAAAACAGTGCAAGGGAACAAGACGACAGTTTTGAGGAACTTTTTGAGTGAGAATGGGCCTTGACTTCTGATTTTGTGGCATTGTTTCCAGCCTCCATTGAGACTCACGTCAAGAGGGAAACCGCGCGGGAAGAAGTCCCAGAGAGTGTTGTGTGAGACGCCCTCGGCGTGAGTCCGGTTGTAAATCAGTTGACGAGCTGTCTCCCTCGCCTATTAGCACAAACGTCCCTTGCCCTTCAAAACCATTGTGAGGAGACCGATCATGAACACAAACGCCAACAAATCCTCCGCAACTACGTGACGAAACAAGGAGAAGACAACTTATTCTGAACCCTTGGGAAAGGACTAGTTAATGCCAAACATTCCTAATAAGGATAGAAATCTGAAGGAGTACATAGAAGAGTGTGAGGCCGCCTAGTGGGCCTTGATACTTGAACAACAGGCTGAACGAAGACGGAGGCTAAGGTGACTTGCCGAGGGAACGACTGGACGAAGGGTTGCCTGAAGAGGACCAAGTAGGTGCCACGGTAGGTGCAGAAGTTGAAGGTGAACGCTATGGTACACAGGAGCATCGTAGGGAGAGTAGTGAAGATTTAATTGAAGAGATCCGACCTTGGTTAGATTTAATGGAAGAGACCAGACATCGGTTAAGGAACTTATCCCTTACACCGCGCACGGAGGCGAGAGAAGCCCGAAGGATTGTAGAAGAGGCCAGGGAGGTAGAGGATATTGGTGTAGCCAGCAGTGTCAGAGGGACACAGGGGCACGATTGTCAGACAAACCTGTTTGGCTCTAATCCATCCGGTTTGGGACTGCAACTAACACAGGTAGGAAACATAACCATAGCCATGTCACAGTAACAGAAATTGCCAAAGGTTATGGGCGATGGGAAGGAGGATACCATCTGACATTGTCGTACATTTGAAACCATCTAGTCAATAAATGGGGACACTGACCAGGATGAATAGGTATGGCAATTTCCGGCCACATTGTGGGGAGTAGCCATCAACTAGTACTCCGACATGGACAAAACAAGGGTTAGCACGTGGGATGAATTACAGAGGGAATTTCAGATAGAATTTCGATTGTTGTGGGATGACAATGAGATTGTCGTCGAAATCTACAGTACAAAACAAGGGAAGAAGGAGACGGTCCAAGCCTATGGTCAACGGCTTAAGGAATTACTCGGGAAGATGGACAGTTAGCCGACCAACGACTTAAAGAAAAGATGGTTTGTTGAGGGCTTGAGACCTTCCCTTCGGAAGAAAATGAAGATCGTGCCTCCCACATCATACGACGACGCATACAACAGAGCCATCGACTTGGAGAGTGAACATAAAACCTCCAAGAAAAAGGACAGATTGTCGGATGACAATGACTCCTCGGAGGAGAGCAGCAACGATGAAGAATCTAGCAAAAAGGTACAGGCTCTCCAAAGAGATATGCATCGGATGATGAAGGAATTTAAGGCAATCAAGGGGAGTCCCAGTAAGATGGACGAGGGAGAGTTGTGATGCACGAAATGTAAGGTGGAGGGGCATACAAAGGGTTCTTGTCCGAAGAAGGCATTCTGTGACATTTGCCAGCTTATGGGGCACTCGACTAACGAATGTCCCTATAACATGAAGACAAGAAACCATCAAGTATTGTTTACACAGGAGCAACTATCCATAGCAGCGGGCACTTCCCAACCAGCAAATAATAATGCTTCATCTAGCTGTACCGGAATAACTGGTGAGGAGGGCGAAATAATAATGATAATAATATCAACAGCTGGAGCCGGATCCGGTACAATGCCAAGGGTCGGCTGATGATTCATTAAAGGGCCTGTAACTAGTAGGGGCACTTTGTCCGAGACTGTTCAAAAGAAGAAACCCCGCAGAAGTTGTGTCGATGGTGTGGCCCCAACGACCATGATGATGAGAACTACCCGAAGCCTGGAGTCAATCGGTTGGACATTGAGAAGTCGGGCGACGAGAAACTATTACTTTCCCTTACACGATTGCAGGCCAAGAAGGCCACCTATCTCGACCCCCATACGGAGAAGCAGTGCGTATGGGATGCAAAGGCAGAAATTGAAAGGGAGATGATGGCGCAACGATGGGAGACTCATGAGACGGCTAGTACCTCCCGCAGGGAAGTTGAAAAAAATATCTTAAGGCAAATGTTGCAGTTGGAAGTACCAGTGAAGGTCAAGGACCCTTTTGGAAACCATGCCCCAGCTTCACACTGCATTGTTGCGTTCAATACCAGTACCAGTACAGAGTTGGATGGCTGAGTATACATATGTCCCTGGCAGTTCTTTAATAGACCCTATGTTATTGGCGGTTAACAATGACCGACACCGTGCAGTTGTCGAGATGGGTATACTTGGGACAATTCTGACAGATACTATTGTGGATAGCGGCTCTGGGGTAAATGTCTTGCCGAAGGAGATGTGCAAAAAAACTTGGTAAACCGATGCTCTGGCTACCCACTTTCAATCTGGTAGATGTGAACCAGCTCAGAATCAAGCCCCTCGGGACACTGATGGCACAACAAGTAACCATTGGCATGCAGTCGTTTGTCCTTGACTTTGTTGTAATTCCCTTGAAGAAGAAAGGATATGTCACCATTCTGGGTAGATGGTGGCTTGTTGCAGAGAAGGTCAATCACAACTGGAAGCGGAATACGCTATCAATGGAGAGCGGAGGGAGGAAGTTTATCATAGATCTCAGAACATAGATAGTGAGCGAAGAGCTCGCCTTTTCTTCTGAGTTGGAGTCAGATGGTGAAGGCAATGGCATAGACGAGGGCAAGTGCTGAATAGAACCAAACAAGGAAGGTGTCCTTGAACTAGAGGGGAGTTTCGAAGATGAAAATGATTCATTGAATGGGCTCTTTCATTGGCAAATGGAAGACTATGAGATGTTTGGGTGCAATATGTTGCAAATTGAAGAAGCACCGGAAAAGGACTAGTTTCCACCAATGTACGGAGAGTACACCAAATGGGAGGCCTGAGTAAACGAGACACCTGCACACTAGTTTGACACGGAGAAGCCAATTCGGTACTAGGAACCTTCATTAAAAGTTACAAACCTTGACGATGAGGCAAATCTAAGAAACATTCTCGTAGGCGATGACTGGAACCCTGTCCTGAAAGTTGCAGCGTTCAAGATCTTTATGGAGTATAAATATGTGTTTTCTTGGATGTATAAAGATCTAAAGGGAGTACCCCCGGAGCTATGTGTGCACCGCATTCCGTTGGTATCTGGAGTTGTACCGGTACATAAGAGACCATACTGGAAGAATAAGAACTATGCCGCACGAGTCAATGAGATAGAACACATGTTGGATGCGGGTATTATTTTCAGAGTGCTGGCAAGTGAATGGGTTTGTCCCATAGTTATATCGTTGGAGGTGAACCAAATTGGCATGTGTAGATTTCAGATGCCTCAATGCAGGTACCATCAAAGACCCCTTTCCGATCCCCTTCACAGACATCATTCTCGAAGAGGTGGCAGGACTCGAAATCTATTCATTCATGGATGGATTTTCAGGGTACAATCAGATATCCATAACTGAGGAGAATAAATTGAAGACACCATTCGTGGTGGAGGACTGTGTCTATGCCTACAATAGGATGCCCTTTGAACTTTGTAATGTGCCCGCAACATTCTAGAGGATAATCCTCCACATATTTGATAAAATGTTTGTTAGAAATTTCAAGGCGTTTTTGGACGACTGGTCCATGTACTGTGCATAGGACACACACTTGGTGGCTCTCACGGAGTTCATGAAGAGATGTAGAAGAGCGAGACTGACACTGAACCCTAAGAAATGCAGATTCATGGTGCAAGGCAGGACTAAAGACGGACCTCAACAAGGTACAGGTGATTGTAGAAATGGAAGCGCCGACGGACATCACAAGGGTGAAGTCGTTCTTGGGGCACATAGGGTACTACAGGAGGTTTATCAAAAATTTTGCCCAAGTATCGTACCCATTGGATAAGCTGACATGGAAGTGAGAGCCGTACACCTGGGGGACCACGTAGGAGGAAGCATTTCAGGAATTGAAGACGAGGCTAGTAGGTGTGCCAATAGTAGCATACCCGAATTGGGACAAGGAGTTTCATATACATGTGGATGCGTCCAACTTTGCAATTGGAGCCACATTGGCGCAGGTGGGGGATCATTGGATGGACCACCTGGTCTACTTTGTCAGCAGATTGTTGTCTAAGGCAGAGAATAATTACAGCACAACCGAAAGGAAGGCTTTCAGAATGGTGTATGCCATTCAAAAATTTCGATATTATCTGTTGGCACTGATGTATCTTGTAAACAAACCCATTATATATGGGAGAGTAAGCAAATGGTTGCTATTGTTGTAGGAGTTTACCTTCGCCGTCATTGTACGACTGCGGAAGAGCCATGTAATCGCATACCATCTCTCTCAAATCAATTCGGGAGAACCAGCTGAGGGTGTCAATGACGACTTCCCTGACTCTCACTTATTCCACATTGCAGTATTGCCGACATGGTACACCAGTAAAGGGAAGTACCTCTCAACATCTTAGCTCCCTAAGGAAATGTCGTCAGGCGAGAGAAGGAAGCTTGTCCTCCAAAGTAGAACATTCTAATTAATAAATGGACTCTTGTACAAAATGGGACCGGATCAAGTCTTACAGCGTTGCGTTCTAGAGGAGGAAATTTCGGGTTTCTTGAGGGAAGCGCACGAAGGGCCAGCAGGTGGACACATGTGACCAGACACGACGGCTAGGAAAGTGTTATTGGTAGGTCTCTAGTGGTCGATATTGTACAATGACGCTCGAGAGTGGGTCATTAGTTGTGATACTTGCCAGTAGGCAGGGAAACCGCTCAAGAGAGATTTCATGCCGCTTAACCCTTCGCACACACAAACTATTTGAGAGATGGGGACTTGACTTCATAGGGCTACTGAAGGGAAGCAGAGCAAGACGATGCAGATATATTGTGGTGGCAACAAAGTACCTGACCAAGTGGGTAGAGGCGCGAGCCCTACCTGATAACTCTGCATTAAGTACAACCAGGTTCATTTTTGAACAAATTATCACAAGGTACGTGATTCTAATACAACTCACAAGCGATCGAGGGGGCCACTTTGTGAATCATGTCATCCGGTTGCTCACCACGGAGTTAAAGATCTTCCAATCTGTCAAGTCCATATTACCCTTGAGCGAATGGCCAAGCAGAAGCGACAAATAAAATTTTGGTGTCGGTGATTTACAAATCGTGCGGAGTGGAGCAGGAGGATTGGGAGGAGCTACCATCAGTACTATGGTCCTATCATACGACCTACAAAGTGACCACAAGACAGTCCCCCTTTCAATTAATGTATGGACAAAAAAGCCATTGTACCGGTGGAGTTCATGGTACCGAGCCTCCGAATTGCGACCGAGAACCGATTGGGTGACATGGAAAGTCTGCGGGAAACGCTGTACGCCCTGAACAAGCTGGATGAGTGACGAATGATAGCATAGTGGGCAACAGACGCTGCTCAGCAGCGACAGAAGGTTTGGCATGATAAGCATTTACGACAAACGCAATTCACCCCGGGACAATTAGTCTTGAAGAATAATGGTCGGAATGAGATCAAACCTGGGAAGTTCGAAGTGTGTTGGCTCGGTCTTTACAAAGTCCGCAATGTCGGTGAAAATGGGGCAAGTTAACTGTGGATACTCGATGTGCTGTATATTTCGGATGCAGTGAATAGGTCGAAATTGAAATTGTACCATGAACGTCATCGATGAGACCTGGTTCAACCAAAAAAGCCCATCGGGAGGTAAGGCAATTTTAAATAATTTTTTTTATTATTAATAAAAAAGAAAAAAAAGGAAGACTCACTTACCGTATGATATGCTACCGTACGGGTGGCTGTTGCCATCGTATGGCTAGCCACCGTACGGGTGCAAGAAGTTGTTCGCATTTGGTGAAGATGATCTGAGTGTTGATCATGATAATGTATTGTGGTGTTGTCATTGCTGGCAACATGATGTATTGGAGGCAAGGGATCAGTTTTACCAATGGTGTTGAAGATCTAATTGAAGAAATGACTAAGTGTTCAGTCAATTGGGCAGAAGACAGAATGTAAGGAATAGTCAACCGGATATGGAGTTGGAGATCGAGTTAAGGTGTGCGATCATACATTTATTATCTACAGAGGCATAAATTGCTACGTCTACAATCACATCAGCTAGTTTGAAGATCTGTGCAAGTTATTGAGGATTCAAGCGACACTGACAGGAAGAACATGAGACAGACAGAGCAAGTTTTGTTAGATTGGCTCCCCGGTCTATTTGATGTTTGTAAATGATTGTTTGCGACCCGATTAATGTTGTGTTGACTTTGTTGAGTTGACCAATGCATTTTGGCGCGATCAAATTTGGGTTTTATGTCGGTGGGTAAAAGGTTTTAGGGCAAAAGGCCAACTTTGATAAAGTTGTTATAAAAGAAGGATGAGATTGAGATTTAGGGTTATGAAGGTGATGTTTAGACGACGCGATAAGTGATTGTGATTGTATGAAGTTGTTTGATGCATAAGGCGACACTGTGAGCTGAATTGAAGTGAATCTGTCAGACAAAGTGTCATTTCCAGATCAGTTATTATTGGGTATTTCTCAAGGCAAGCCCTAACAGGTTTGCAGTTTAAATCCTTTAGCAAGGTCACTTCTAACAGGGTGAGCAAGATCTTTAATAGGATCTGAAGTGTAAATCCTCTAACAAGGTAACTTTCAGAAGGAGTTTGAAATCCTTTAACAAGGCAGTTCTTAACAGGACTTGCATATGCTCTTAACCGGGTATGCCCTTAACATGGTGTTTGTAATTGTTCCTAACAGGGCAGATTTCTTTGGTGCACTAGTAAAATTTGTGGATACCATTCCACACGTGGTTTTCTCCCTCTTACAAGGGTTTCCACGGGAAAATCTTGTGTGTTGAGTCTACATTATGTGAATGTAAATTTTGTTAAGTTTCTACATAGTGTTTTCATTTGCATGTTGGGTATTGTGGAATCTATTTAAGAAGAGTTTCAGTTTTGTGGTTGCACTGATTCAGCCCCCCTCTCAGTGCCTTTAAAGACTAACAATTGGTATCAAAGCTTTGTTCCCTTGAAGAAGCCTAATAGCTCAGGGAGGATACTTAAGGCAAATATGGAGGGTTTGTTGAAGCACATGAGGCAACTCAAAGAAGCTGGATTGCTCTTTGAGGAATTGAAGAAACAACTGAAGCAGTCAAGAGCCAAAAGACAAGAGCTTGCTGAGCAACTAATGGAGAGTCAAGACTACATTGAGCAACTGTCTGAACAAAGTAGATCTGATGAATCTGAAGCAGCCTTGGAAGAATTCCACAAGAGAATGAGCAGCTGCATAAGGACAAGAAGAACATCAAGAGAGAGCTGGAAGCTTTGTCAATCAGGTTGGGTGAAGAAATGGAAGCAAGGAACGCAATAAAGGAAGCAAAGACAATTGCAGATTAAGCCCTAAAAGCAAAAGATAAAGCCCTAAAAGCTAAAGTAGACGAGCTTTTCAAATCTGAACAAGAGGTTAGTACATTGCATGGATATTTACATGAGACAAATGAAAGTCTATAAGAGACCATTGAAGGGAATCAAGAATCCCTAATGCAGAATGAGAATCTGAGGAATGAGAATGAGAAACCGAAAGAAGAATTGAAGACGGCTAATGCTTTGATGAAATAATTCAATGAGAGCACTGCAAAACTTGATAAGTAGATAAGGAATCAAAGAAAGAGCAAAGATACCACAGGCCTTGGATACACTGGTAAGACTAGTTTTGAAGTTTGTGGATCTTCTGGAACAAAGGAGATCAAGAATGAAGAAACGTCTCCACGGAAGGTAATACAAGGAAATTCCGGTAAGAAAGCCTACAAACCTATGTGTTTCAATTGTCATAAGGTAGGGCATACTACAAATGTATGTAGGAGCAGATCTGTAAACAAAGCAAGTACTTTTGATGGATATTGTTACAACTGCAATAAGTATGGTCATATTGCCTATGATTGTAGATCTAGGTCCAGTAGTAGATCTAGTATTTTTGATGGTTACTGTTACAAATGCAACAAATATGGTCACAAAGCTGATGAGTGCAGGTCAAGAGTTATCAATCAAAGGTCACCTGTGAACCGGAAAGCCCTTACCAAAGGGAGAGGCAATTTGATGTCACATGCTCAGTTTGTGGTAACTATGGTGCATGGCTGTGAATTGTAGAATGAGGACTACAAGAGGTAACGTTGGACCCTGAAGAACTACTGGTATGGCATGCTTTCATTGTCACAAGATTGGACATCTAGCCAAGAATTGCAGGTTAAGGAACCAATCGGTAAACCAGTCAAGCAATCAGAAAAGAAAGCAGATTGTGAATGTAGAAGTTAGGAAAGAGATGAACAAGACTTGGAAGAAGGAAGACAATAAGACTGTTACCAATTTTTGCATCATGCTCAAATTGGCAAAGCTTAGACAACGTTGGTGAAAGGTACATTTGGTACATTTTAATTTTTGGAGCATTCATGATTAATTACTTTATGCTAAAAGGGAAATTGCAGAAAAGAACATTTCTTTAACGTGCAAATACATTTTACAAGTAAAATATATAATATTTGCAATCAAGAGTTCTTTAGTCATTTGCAAACGAATATACAGAATGGGTCCCACACAAGCCATGGGAAAGCCCTTAAAAACAATGCAGGAAATAAGAAAGAGCATGCATATGTGCAGAAGTCAAGAAAGAGATAAGGTTTATTCAATCATTGCCTGGTTGGAATGATGGACGAGGTTGTTGAGTGTCCTTGACTGGCTGGTTGAAGAGGGCCCGCACCTTGGAAGTGCCTGCAAAACATGGAAGAGAGGGTGTTAGTCTAAAATAGACTAAGCAATGATGAAATTAACACCTATCTCTAAGCATGACAGCAATACAGATACATATTCAGAATGGTGTAGAAATGAACACATGTTTTTATTAATAGTTTGTTTAATGTGCAGGAACGTGTATGAAGGCATTTTAGGTTGTTGAAGGGACATTCATTTATTTCACGCATGAAACCTTCCAACTAAGATATGAAGAGGCCAAGACTGAAGATTTGAGGAGGCTATTGAGGGGGCATGCATGAGTTTCGGTCATGGGACCTTCTGGCCGAATCATGGAGCTGTTGGGAGACTAGGTTATGGTAAGGGACATGCCTTTTTTAAGTATGAAACCTTCTAACTAGCATCATGTTGCAGAATTTTTAAAGGGACACCACTGTCTTTTATTATGATTTCAAAAGCAGAACAATGTATTAAGGGACCATTACCACAATCAGCTTTGTGGACAACATTAAAAGAACATTGTTATTCAAAACAATGTACAAGCATGATAGTAATGACAACGTCAATAAAATATCCATAGTAAACAGAGTGGAACTTTCAACAGTGATTTCATAGAGGTTCATTAAATCAGCAATGCCAGGTATTGCTGTTTCATAAGGTGTTCCAATATTTGAAATATTTGAAAGTACCATAACGGATGTTTAATGATGTTTATGGAAATAACAACAATGTTATTTATGGGAATAATGTACCAGCAGTGATGTCATGTAATAACAAAAGCTGAAAAATGGGACATAATTAACATTAATTGTCAAGTATTCCCAAAGTCTTCCAAGAGAGAGCAGCTATACAGAGGCTGATTAAATTAGCAATCACAGATAAGAGGACATCTTTTAGCCTTGTTACAAAAGTTGAAATTCAGAGTTGTAAACAAGCATAGAACAACAATGACTTTTAGAATGACAGTGATCAACAATGAGTAGAACAACCATCTTAGAGGAGCAATAAACAGTTTTCAGAGCAACGTCATATTCATCTTTATGAAAGTCATAACATTCATAAGGCTAGTTGGATGCAAAGAAGATGGTGACTAATGCAAATGAGCAGTTAAAGATCACAAAGTGGTGTTATATCAAGTTGTAACAATGAGCTATTTATCAAAGATATTCATCATTCCTTAAAATAGTGCATGATTTCTAACTAGAATGCCATGTGTAAGGAAGTCACAGAGAGCCACAGCTACCAAGTGTAAATGCAAAGCGTTTTGAGCAGCAACTAAAATGGAGTACAAAATATGCATAAAAACCCTTATTGCAGAAGTAATGGATCTACCCTTACCAGATTATGAGAAGCAGCAGCAAATTATGCTAAGAACCTGTTGTGTATTAGTGTGTTTCTTCAGTATTTCCCCAAGGATGGTCAAATCTCTCTCTCTGTTTGCTGGAAGCTCGGCAATAGGGTTTATTTTTGAATCAGCATGGGCAAACTATCATTAATGTTCTTATTTTTATTTTGACTGGGCATGTGGTTGGCTCGTGTTGGTACCTTTTTGGCCCCAGAGGGTTACTCAATGTTTCATTTCATGTCAAAGTTGCAACAACGTTCAGTCAAGAAATTGTTATAGCTTCATTGATTATGACAATTGAAAAGGAAACATAAAATTGCTTACTAGAAACAACTCATGGATGGATGAGAAACTCCCAATGTTCAACGTACAACAAGTAGTAAAAGAAAAAAAAAACTCATAGAACAACCACTGTTTCATTTCATGTTAAAGTTGCATGGAATAAAGAAAATTCCAGCTGAAGGCCGTGAGAGAGAAGAGAGAAGTGACGGTCATGGCAACACTCAAGCTCGAGCAGCTGCGTTCAAAAGCCCAAGTAAGATACAACCAAAGAGCAACATGAGAGACAAGGAATAACAACAGAAGATGGAGCAGCGTTTCCAGAACAGTGAGTACCATCACTTTTCATTTAATGGCGGCCAAGTGCAACAACAGGTTGTTTTGTCTTCTGGAGAGCTCCAAACCCTATGCAAGGCGGCGGATAGAGGGATGCAGCCCAAAGAATTCATAGAACCAGAACTCTCCTTCCATTGGCAACATCAAAAGTGCCCAGCACAAACCCTATCTTCCCTAGCCGCTAGAGCTCTCTATCAGAGCAGCAAAAAACTAGAATGGAATGAAACTAGAAAGCACTCTTAATGTTTCTAGAAAGCACTCTTAATGTTTCTCGAAACAACTCATCTACAAACTCCTGATAGGATACAATTTGATCATGATGTAATGAGACTAACCCATGGTACCATCAGTGATGGGCTATGCCATCCAAATGCAAAACAACAAACCCGATAGTGCCCTCTTTAGACATAGGATGTAAAGATGGATAAGTTTCAAGCTTGTGAATCCAAGCTCTAACTGTCATTTTCCTGCTTCCATCAAAGTGTGTTAAAGTTAGTTTGTTGGTTGCTTGTTTTAAATCATGGTTCACATGTCTCTGTCTCCCATCTGTTCTACCTTTAGAATGCTCCCTCTTTTGGCTCATGAACGTGTCAAAATTAAAATGTTGCTTTACTTCATGTGGTAAAGCATCCCACTCATCATGTAGAGCTAATATATCATCAGTAAATGATACCTCCTCCTCAGTACTAACTGCATCTAACTTTGGTCTCAGGAAAGTAGGACGTATAGGCCTGTCCTGTGTGCCTGTCAAATCAGCTCTAGACCTGTGTGAGCTAGCTGAGACACTCCTAGTATCTCTATCCCTGCCTTGATCTCGAGGCAAAGAAATACGCTGAATAGTATCGGATAAATTTTGTAAGACAGTCGCCATATGTTGTTGGCCAACTGCCAACTCCTGTTGGCTATGTGCAATATTCCTGAATACTGTTCTCACTACTACATTTTTAGCGACTCAGGTTGAAAAGTTATTCTTCCGGGAGGTTTTCAGACTGTATGGTTTACCCCAGAATATTGTGAGTGACTGAGATAGCCGGTTTATGAGTCACTTCTGGCAGGAGATATTCAGGTTATGTGCCACAAAATTGACTTCGAGTACTAGTTACCACCCTCAGACTGATGGTCAGACTGAGATTGTTAATAAATGGGTGGAGGGCTTTCTTTAGAATTATGTGTCTGCTCAGCAGAGAGCTTGGGTGAAGTGGATATACTTATGTGAGTATTGCTATAATTTCACTCACCATATGTCTATTCGGATGACTCCTTTTGAGCTTTGTATGGGTATGATCCTCCGAGTTTCTTAGATTTGCTATTCAGTGATAGCAGAGTTACCAATGCAGGTGACTTGCTGCTCGACAACCAAGATATTATGGGAACACTGCGAGATAATATGCAGAGAGCTCAGAATTAGCAAAAGAAGTATGCTAATCAAAGGAGAGTTGCTTGCTCTTTCCAGGTTGGGGATATGGTTTATTTGATGCTGCAGCCCTACAGGCAATCATCTATTCAGAAGACCAGAGATGAGAAGCTCAAACCTCGATACTATGGCCCTTTCCAAGTTGTCAGACGGGTAGGAGAGGTTGCTTATGAGCTTGATTTGCCAGAGGACAGCAGGGTGCATAATATTTTTCATGTTTTGCGCCTCAAGAAGGCGTTAGGGAGGCATGTTGTCCCATCCTCTATTCTGCCACCCCTGGATGATGAGGGGAAGTTGGAGTTGATTCGTGAAGCTATTTTGGATACCCGAGAGAGGCATTTGCATCGACGAGTCATTAAGGAGTTCCTGGTGAAATGATATGGTTTACCTGTTGAGGATGCCACTTGGGAGTCGGAGGATATTCTTCAGCATCTAGGATTGCGATTGCTTGAGGACAAGCAATCTTGGGGAGGGAGGACTGTGATGTCCCTGTTTTAGCAGGTGTCTGGGGGCACGCCTTGTTAGCTTATCATTCCGACCCTCGTGGGCTAATGGCTAGATTTGAGGGTCTCTTGGTGAGTACTTATTATTTATAGTAAGTGCTTTTCTGTCAGTTTCCATTTTTGGCAGGGTGTCTAAGCAGGTGATTTGACAGTGCAGTATAATCAGAATTGGCTTGAAGTGGATATAATTAATTAATTAAGTTGTCTTAATTAATTATCTTATTGAGCTTATATTAAAGTCAAATCAATAAAGTATTAATGATGTTATTTGACTTATGATTGGATTATAAGTGGAGGGAAAGCATATATTTGAATGATATCATTTTTACTTATTTAAACTCCAAAGTTGAAGCATGAACACTTAAGTTATGAAAAGTGTCATTCTTAAGCTAAGAATCTCGAGCCTTCCTCAAGAAGATATGTTTCATTTTAAGAGGATTTCGAATTCTTTGCATGATTTACCTTTTGATCATTAAAAACTAATGCATTGCTTGAGCTGGAGACGTAGGGTTTGGAAGTTTGTTAAAGAATTGTAAATTCTTCATTGTTTTGCACTTTGAGCTGGACATTGGGCCTGCAAATTGTGTGTGGCATTGATTCGTAATTCTTGGGAAGGAATACTGTAAGGTTACGGCAGGGATATCCAACATCATTGAACACATAGCTGGCTGGAGATGTTGTAGTTATTGCTGGCGGTTAGAGTCTTGGAGATTAACGGTGGTTGGATCAGCACTATTGGCAGGGACTAACATCAGTGTGGAGATTACTTTGCTAGTCGTCACCCCTTTCATTCAGCCGTGGCCAGCACTTGAGAGGCGTGGGCAATAAATATGTTATTTAAAGCAATGCTTCGGTTACTTGAATGGTAATTGTTTATATTTCAACATTGGAGGATTTCAATTACGAAATACAGTAAAGTTTTCAGATTTTCGTATGGATTATTGCTCAGCATTAGAGTAATTGAATTTAATTTGTGTAATTGCAATTCCATTCATCATTTTGCAAAAATACAAAAAAAGCTTTATAATTGTTGAAAATTCAAAGAAAAAGAATCAAAGAAATCAGAATATAGAGACTATTTGCAGAGAATTGGAAATTGAGCCTGTTAGGCTCTTTACATATTTTCCATTCTAACATATGAAAAAAGCACATCTTCAATGTGTATGTGACATACATCGTAAGATGTTTTTCGAAGGAGATAAATAATGTGATGGAAGCTTACTCGTTCTTGTGTACATCTAGGTGATTGACTGCAAAATGAGGGATTTATTATTTCTGTCTCTGATTATTACTTGAATTTCTCTAGATGATGTACATTTAGTTGGTGACATGAACTACATTTTCAAGTATTTTTCTTATGTGTGCATAGATTTGCTGCAAAGTTGAAGGATTTTCTCTTGTGTAAGGGGTAATTGCTAAGGAAACTTTTAAAGGTGTGTTCAATTACACTGTCTGAATTACATACTGAAGTTCCTTTTTATTTCTTGCTTAGATGATTGGATGCAAAACGAGAGGTTTCTCATTTACTCGTGCCTTACTTGGAATTCCGGCTGATGAGTTACACCTTTGTGGGGACCCATCCTCTGTTTCTCTTATTCAGGAAATGCTTAGTGTTACAGGTGATATTATCCAGGTGATGAAGTAGGATCTTCTGCTATTCTTGTCTGAGTAGAATTTCCTAACAAATTCCATTTTAGCTCTCTTTTTTTCTTTCCCGTTTCCTTAAATTATTGTTAACTTTTTTTATTAATCTTGAAGTTGAAAACATTTTATCTTTTCTTAAAGTGAAGCTGCAGACACACGATAATGGAAATTAAACTGACTTAGATTTTAATATTCATACAGGGAAGAAATTGAATTGCCTAATTTCCTTTGTAAATATTAACTATTATTCTACACCTGCAATGGTCTTGAGACTCTCTTTAATTTTTATTGATTAGTTACCATAGGGGATCTGAATGTTACACAGTTTTTGATGTTGTATAGTTCTTGGTTTTCTATCTACATATTTAGCTATAAGGTTGTTGGTGTCTGATCACGTCAAAAAATGTTGGTCTGCTTCAATATTTTAACTGGTTTTACAAAGTTAGCGTTTTTAGGCAATTTTTCTTATCGGTAGCAAACTTCTAAGTCTTGATTAATATTGCTTTTCAATGCTATTCTGATCTTAACTATACACAATTTTAGACAGCTAATGTTTTAGCTTAATGTTTTCAACTATTTTTTATATTTTTGGATGCATTCAGGTTGAATACTATAATAGGCTATCTCCATTAATTCCATTGGAAAGACCGTTGGATTCATTTTCGGAGATTCGCACAGGAGATTGTGTTGTTGCATTCTCTCGAGAAGAGATCTATCATGTAAAGGCAAGTATGCTGATATTCATGCTGTATCAGATGACGTTTGTTGGATTATGGTTTCAAAGCATGGATAAATATTAAAAGTTAGTGTTAGGAAGTGTTGTTTCAGTAAAAGGGTAGGAAAAAAGGCAACATGTTTCATTTTTAGAAATGTTACAGCTGGAAATAATGTGTTTGAGTGACTGTATGCTGATCAATGAAATCTGATTCCCTTTTGTGTAGTATTAGTTCTAATTACCTTTTTAAAAAAGATCCTTACTCTTTACTGATTTTATGTGATCAATATCTGTATAGGAAATAATTCAACTCCTTAAATGAAGTTGCTTTCTGCGAAATTCAATTCGTTCTTTTCTTGTTTGTATTCATACAAGAGCGCCTTTCTATTTTTTTTCCTCTCCTCATACTGTGGATGTTGCCATGTTTTGTGCTGTATGTTTGTCGTTTTTATTAAATGAAAAGAAGGTTGGTGACTGGCTGGTCATAGAATTAGACTCAAGTATATATCTCATTTCTTCTGGGTGTTAAGTTTGTGGGCTTGGAAATGTTTCTTTGTGATGTGCATATTACTAAATCACAGATTGCCAGTAAATAATTTCAAAGTAATACTGGTGCTATCATTATTGATAGTCATTCTGCTCTATAATTGTAATGCCCACATAGTAAGGATAGGCAGAGCTTCAGTCTTCTGTATAATCTCTTTCATTTCATATTTTTGGGAAATGTTTTGGACAGAAAACAATTGAAGCCAAAGGGAAACATTTATGTTCAGTAGTGTATGGATCATTGCCACCTGAGACACGCATAAGACAGGTGTGTTCAGTTTGTACTACTATTAGTTTAAACAAATGACATTTTCCATTGTAATTGTTCCTAATTTGTTATCACTGTTACTTAATAGTCTTCTTATCCTTATAATTTTGTCAATATTCAATTTTCTTTGAATTTCTTTTATGTTCCAATTAGTTCTAATTTCTTTCAGACGAATAAGTTTTGACCTATATTCATTTCAAGAGATCCTTAAAGTGTAATCTTTAGTAGAGTTTTATATATTTTTAGTCTGATATACTTATCTATGCATGATCTTGAAAGTTAAAAGTACATTGTTAAAGAAAAGGAATGATAAAAGAAATGTAAATAATGTTAGCATAATACAATGTTTGGTGCCTCAAAGGTTGTCATACTCATTATACAGTTGATATAACTGTTACATTTGATTAAACTGTTATTTGTTTGTATAAATGTCTGCCTGCCTCCCTTCATCGAATGTATCAATCAAATTTATACCATTTTCTACAATATGGTATCAGAGTGACTTTCAGTTCGTGTTCCTGTGTGAGTGTGAGAGTTGGAAGCATGCATCAAAGCAATGGGATAGAAGACATGATAGGCCGAAAGCTTGTTATCCAGCTTTTGTAATCCTTCAGGTAAAACATGCACCTGTCATGGTTGACTATGGTATGTGATTGCACCATTGCAACAACCTCCTGACCTCCTCGTCCAAGGTTGCTTTTAGATGAACTATCAGACTCCCTCTGAATCTAATATCAACCTTCTACCAACGAGTCGTGTCTTTGTTCTTTAGTTTGCATCAAGCTCTTTTCCTGAATGCCCTTTGATCCAACAACTTATCCAACTATCTAGGAATATCATGATGAAATTTTGATCAAAATATTATTCATAGGAGAAGTTTCTCGTACACAAATGTACTTGTCTGATTCCATAGTAACATGAGTGAATGCAATAAACTGTGGATTTATCTCCAGACCTGGCAACTCTAGACATTCATGACAATGTGGCTCCCTTCTAAAGTAGATATCAACCTTCTGACCTCCTCGTCCAATGTCAGACTCTCTCTGAATCTTATATTAACCTTCTGACCTTCACTTTCAAAGAAATTGATCACAATCTGTATAGACTCTTCCTCTTTGAGACATGTCTCAATTTAGTCCTAAAGGACAACAGGGGCAGATCCGTCTCTCTCCAATTTGAAGACAGTCATCCCTTCAATATTCCAAATTATTAAGGAACTCAACCGTGATGAACCAGTAGGTTTAGGGGGCCCTCAGGCAGATTACTATGTTCTTGACTCAGAAAGGCACACTTGTACAATGGTATAATGTGGTGTAGAGATTATCACATGTGATCATATGATATTAACACTCGGGAAACCACATAACTATACTCAGGCAAACTGCAATGGAAATCTGAACCAAAACCCCTTGAAGTCTCTGCCAAAGAATCCAATGACAAGAGGGTGCTCTCGGGGAGATATGCTTATCTTTGCGAACAATACTTCATCACCATAAGTTACACACGAAGTCCTTCCAACATAAACGGGTTCCATACAACATCCACGGGCCAATAACCACACACCCACATGAAATGCCTTCAGTTACGATACACTTACGAATGATGCATATTGCTCTGTATTGAGAGAGCACTCACACGACATATAGAAATATCTTCTTTGAGCTTCCAAATTCATCCATGGAAAATAAACTGCAGAGTGAGATCTTTAGTGGACCAGATAAATATTCTAGCAATCACAAATTGTTATATATGTCTGTATGAAGAATCTTGCCCCTAGGATTATATTCTCATGAAGTCCCTGATTCCTTACAGAGTCTGAGATTAACTCAATCCGCAGTAAAATTTTTAAGAATATTTCTTCACGTCGAAAGATTCAGACGCACGACAATTTCAAAGTGACTCTTCAAGATATTGTTGTTTTGGACTTTGCAAAGATGATCGAGCGGCTATGTTAAACTATTGTAAACATTTAACATCGCAAACAATAATGTGCCAATGCCATGTATCGTGGGTTTGATTTGTATTGGGCCGCCACTGACGGATATGATTCATCTGTCGTGTGGGTAGTGTGGGGGCTCGACACTAATTTTGGTGTGGCGGGATTGTTTGTAGCACCCGCATGATTCTAGGGTTGCTGCCTTAGGAAGAAGCCACCTTCTGCAGTAGATGACGCGACTTCTTCCTCTGTGAGATCTCATGCAAGTGGTGATCTCCCATACTGGCATTCTTTGATTGGATGCCATTTTGAATGCTTCCTCGGACCAACGCGTGCACCATTAAATCTTTGCATTCTCAGAGATTAAGAATGTGGAGAGAGGAGGCAATAATAGCCTAAACTTGATCGAAAACGCCAGGGAAATACGATTTGGAGATAGATTGAGAGAAATCGAGATCGAGCAGAGCAGGAAAGCGAACGGCCATGCACTGCAACATGAGCGGCCCCGCTCGCACGCACATCTGCCGCCGCTCCGTGCTCTGCAAGTGCAGCCAGCGTTTGCACACTAGCCCCTAATTGTTCTTCTTTGATTGATCAATGTGGTTTCCCTCAAGCCGTGGCAAGGTATTCATACATCAAACCAATAACTAATAAGAGTCAGGTTTGACTATATTTGAATGTCTTAATTTGCGCCCAGATCTTGCAATAATGAAATGACACACATGATATTAGTATGTGCTAAGCATTAGAGACCCCATAGATATTATACAACGTATATTAGTGGCAGAGTCTTAGCGGAAATCTCCCTCATGATAATATCGCACAAAACACTAGAATACTAATGGGCCCACAAATAATCAATTATAATTTATTTTCTATTCATTTTTTAGAGATATTGTCGATAGGAGAGAAACTAAAAAATGTCGTGTCCCACGCCATTTTCAGACTAATGTAAGTCACATACTACCTCCAATTTGTTGCATACAGATACTTTTGGTTTCTCATGATATTATTTATTTCATTGATAATAATATTCTTCAAAGCTATGCGTAAATCATATCAATATTCAATAGTCTCCGCTTAGAATATTTAAATATAGCTATTCAATATGACTGATGAAATGCATAGTTTTCTCTATTCTCCACTTGTGCTTTATTCAGCTATTTCTGAAATGAATCTAACTACCATGCCCTCAAACACTTTCTTACATTTCCAGCCTCGCTCTGATACCATGTTGAGGTTTTAGGATCGCTGCAAATGTAATAGCACTGCTTGTATGTATGTGGTATGTGTTTTTCAAATGCAACAATCTCTCTTTCATTTATATTGGGAAAGAGGCTAGGACAGACATGTCCCTTTATGGGACATGTCTATTCATTATAATTGTTAATGTTTCATAAATCAATCAGATATTAGAATAATATATGTTTGCATAATATATATTTAATAATAATATATATAATATAACATATATACAATATATTATTATTAATCAATATCTAAGTATTATATGTATTCTAAATGATCATACGACTAAAGCTACAAACATTAACACATTGCTTTTGTTGAATTTGTTATTTTAAATGGAATCCATGATGATAAATGATGCAGTAGAGTCAATATTGCTTCTAGGATGGAATGAGACATTTTTAGGAGGTATTGGGACAAAATTGAAGGGTTTATGTCACCTAGGGAGCCAATTTTGGACTGACTTTAGGTTGAATAAGAGTAAATGGTGGGATCACAAAAGAGAATGAAGGGACACCTTGATTGCACTAGTGAAAAAATTACTGGCAAAAGAGGCCATTTGGGAGACAATTTGTAGAATTCAAAGAGAATCATTTTGGATAGTTGGACTTCCATTTACTAAATGATTGGTAGTTTATAGGGAGGCCTTTCACATTTGGGAAAGGAGATTAAATGCTTGCTGGACCATAAAGCTGTTTTTCTAGATTGTATTGTACATGTGTACGGTTATTAGAGTTGTGGGGGCTGATTGTAAGTGTTAGGAGCTTTGTATATGCCTTGATAGCATTGTATCTCTTGTAAGTGACGAAAATTAGTGGCATGGAGATTTCTTTTACTCTTGTTGGAGTTTTTCCCATTGAAGAGAATCCCCTTCCAACACTAGTTTCTTTACACCAAGTGAGTTAGCTAGTGATAATTTAGTAGTTAATGCTTCCCATTCAGCCCAGGTTTTCATGTGATTACTCATGAAGAACTAGCTGCCATGACAAAATAGCATTTTCTATCTAGAATAATCAATCCTACAACTACCAAATTTGAGTAGCAACTAGAGGCACCATCAAAGTTTAGCTTCTAGGAATTCCCCTTGGGTCCCAATTTGATAACCAAATTTCTTGCTAGTTTTCTTGTCTCGTAACCCTTTAATGAGGGAGGAGTTTCCTAATTCCATTTTTTTAAGATTAGAGTGTGATGGTGGGACAATATTCCTAATCTGGCTTTCAGTAAGGAGTTAAGTAGGAATAGATGGCGGCATTGATATCGTGCTAGCTTAGTTTCCCTGTTGTAGAGGTACCATTGAAAAACTTGTGGTTTCTTGCAAGACATAATTGCCACAGGGCGCGTTACTACACTATCTCACACAACATGCCAAGTATAACTGAAATTTATAGCCAATCGCTAAAATGCATACAAAGAGAAGCCATATAGACCTAATTATTTTCATCCTTGCTAAGATGCTCAAATGAAAGAGGTTTGCTACTATAAACGATTGAATGCTGGCATGAAAAATCTGTCTTTTTATCCTACAAGAGTCTCATATTATTGCAAGCTAATCTTGATGAACACTTTGATTGTAATAGATAATCGGCATATACTATAAATACCCTGAAACTATAACATAACAAATCTGAAATGATAATCAATTGTGATATTCAATTAAACAAAGGAGAGGATTACTCCTTATATAAACTATTACAAAATAATCTTTCTATAGAATGATCGAGAACCAAAGACATAAATGGAATTTAGTAATACAATCTAATTGGCTTCAGAAAATAAAGTTACAAATTAAACTAGCTAAACGACTTAAATGACCATTATGAGCTAAATATTACAATATTACTTTAATACCTCCTATAATGGTCATTCTACTGACTCCAAGTTTGTACCAAAATTTTACAAATTTGTGCCAAAAAGTATTGATTGATGAACTCTTTTCAGCCAATGCAAGATCTTGATGCTTGAAAATGGTGAGCATGTGCTAGTTGCCTTCCAACATGATGCTGGATAATGAAGCCATCCTCTTGCTATTAAGAGACATGTAAAATGAGATAAAAATCTGCTTCTCAAAGAACTTTGATGATCCGATTTCGTATTGATCCTTTGATGATCCTCCATTGAATGATGGGACTGCCTTCATATACTGTCTATCATGAACGAAGAGTCGTAATGAATGAGATACGTCTGTTCCTAAATTCACATCACATCCTTTTGACTCTTTTAATAATTGCTTCTATTAGTTAATGCCCAAACGATATTGACGTAATGGTCGTTCTAATTATCGATGTCTCATTAACTCTCAGTTACTGTGCGCGTCTTAATATCGATTATTATTTGTCTTAATGGATAATGTTTAAAGGTTCATAAGTCGCTGAATTAGATATTCCTCTGCTTTCTTTCTATCAATATTGAACGTTCGATATTTTATGTAACCTATACGTTCTCAAACACAATCACTTATCATCGATGCTTACATCAATATCTATCACTGCCACCTTAATCGTTAGGAATGATATGTTGTAAACATCGATGATTATGTCTAATCCTTCGATTAGTAACTCCTTAATATGTACGCTGTCAATGCTCATACTCTTCAATGATACTCATGGGAATAGTGATTGTTTGTGGTAGCCTGTTGACTCAGTCACCACAAAGCTACTATCTATGTCTGATTGATGGTCATGTGTGAGATGCTGCTCTATCATCTCATCAAGTGATATGTTTGATTATCAACTAATACGCCGTTAATGTTATAGTAAATCAATGTTGTTGTAGTTGTATTAAATAGAGGAGATCGAAGCTCCTTATATAGATTTACGAAGACAATGTTTCTAAAAGAAAAAATAGTGAACTAAAGACGAAAATAGAAATTACCTATTAAACTAAAGACTAACTAAGATGACCATTAAAGAAACATTTTAACATTCTAATACCCTCCCTTAATGGTCATTGTCTAATTGTTGTCTTTTGGCCACAAATTCCTCTCAACACTTTGCTGTTGCTAAGACCCTCCCTGGATCTGCAAAATGTTAATGACTACGAAGCCATCCAAAAAAATAGAGAAGGGTGCCCCCTCTTTTTTACAATGTTCTGCAACAAGAGACAATTGCTTGCCACTGACTTTGCCACTGAGATGAGTCTGCCACTATCCCTCCCAAAATCAGCAAAACATCTGCCCATAAATCATCACAAAATTTCAACCTAATATTGGATAACAGAGTTTTCCTTCCCTGTACCTAGAGACATATCGAAAACAACTGCCACGAGTTTTAGGAAAAATCAGCAAACCCTCCATTTTTTTGCAAAAGTGCACGACACCCCAAAACAAATTGCAAAAAGTCACGATTTTTTTAGGACAAAAAACCAGAAATACCAGAAAAACCAGACATGATTTTTGAGGTGAAGAATCGATCAAAACCATACAATAGAATCCGAGACACGGATTAGAGAATACAAAGCTTCGTATTTGAGGGAAAAATAGTAAAACCCAATAGATAATTTTTGAGGAAAAAATTATTAAAACCCATCAGAAAATTTCAAGGGAAAAAATTATGGAAACCCAACAAAATATTTTTTAAGGAAAAAATATTAAAACCCAACAAATAATTTTTTTTGAAGAATTATAAACCCACCAAATAATTTTTGAGGAAAAGATTATAACCCAACAAAGAAACTTTCATGCGGCAAAACATGAGACTTCGCATTGCAAAACAGCACATGCAAGCAACATGCAAGTACATGCAACAAACATTCAAACCTTTGCAAATCAGAGACTTGCTCAAACTAAGAAATCGCGTGATCAAAACACTTTGACCAGGCTCGTGATTTTCAGCAAAAATCTTTGAAGACGAACCACAAAATTTTCATAAAATACCTCCAACAATTTATATTTAAAAAAATAAAAATAAAAATTTCTTGAAAAAAATTCCAGATCAGAAGAGGCTCGAATTTTTTAAGTGCCAAATTTGATGAAATCCCATCGACCCACTTTGATACCATGTTATGGTAAATCGATGTTGTAGTTGTATTAAACAGAGGAGATGAAATCTCCTTATATAGGTTTACAAAGACGATGTTTCTAAAAGAAACAATCGTGAACTAAAGATGAAATAGAAACTACCTAATAAACTAAAGACTAACTAAGATGACCATTAAATAAACATTATAATATTCTAATAGTTAATACTGACTTCTTATTTCCAACTTCCTTATTACACAATTGCTTCATTATTGTTACTGCCATCTCTTATACTTTATTGTTGACTTGCTGCCTTGGCTGTTAATTCACAGTGTATTAACAATCGATAGATTGTATTGAATTTGATGTGGATATTCTTTATACAGATAAGAGTATGACCTTCACCCTTGATATTTCCTCAATGTTACTGTAATGGCCAATTCTACTTGAACCGTCTATCCTTCTTCAATTTTGTCTCTTTAGAGACTTCTCAAAATTGAGATACATAGTTGTCTTGTAATTATATTATATTATAATTTATTATTTTTATTTGTTTATTTATTTATTTTTTTGTATTTTAGTTTATTATTAAATCCTATTTCAGAAAGGGGACATCATAGTCTGCCATTCCCCCAAAACTGCTTGTCCCTCAAGCAATGGAATCCAATCTGTAATCTACCTTGCGCCGCGCAACTCTAATATTATCATATACGTTTTCTCCCTTATTTTGAATTTGAATTATGATTGACAATAGAAACTTGGCAAAGCTTAAGTTTTTTCTCATCTCTTTAATGGCATCAAAACTTATTTGGACTTGACCAACTTTTGCCAATAAATCGTATCTTTGGGTTCACTCTAGTTATTCTCTTATCCAAGTAGAACCACACATGGGAGCATACACTTGAAAATATGAACTATAGACATGAATACATGAAGACACAAAGCATACATGATGTGTACTCACAATACACACATAGCTAGATTCTCTCTTATTGACTATAATGATTCATTGATTCATCTTTACCCTATAGGATGGCAGGATCAAAACTTTGATACCATTTGTAATGTCCCCTATTGGGACTTTACTTGATTTACCCTAAAATTCCCAACTAGGTTTTGGAATGTAATGTTTCCAATGATAACATGAAAGATCCCCTATAGGAATTCTAAGGCGAATAGCTGATTGTTTTTTATCTTCTTGTCTTTAACCAGCGTTTTAGGAAGGTAGCCTAAATTTTTGTTTTTCAATATTTCTGATTTTTTTAAATTTTCTGAATATGATATATGTAATGGCTGAAATTTAACCTAACAATGGAAATGAACTAACTTTAACAATTCACACTAACAATGAACAAGTTCTGATTTTAATTCACAATCTCTGATTTAATTTCTTAAACCAAAGTCTACATATCCGTACTATGCCTGTACGGCTCTGGAGGTGGAATACAGCAATGCAGATCGAATTAGTTTTTGACCAATTTGCTGAGGACGTCTAAATCTCTCTGATTTTAATGTTATTTATTGATGATAACTCCAACACCCAATACTGAGAGGCCTGATCCAATAGTTGATTCTGATCTGCTTGAAATTAACTCTCCAAACTGTATGTCCAACCTGAAGGATGATGTGGATTTCTACCTGGGACTGTAGGACAGGCTACAATTGCTCATAAAATGCACATATATGCTGATAAAATCACTGATCTGCAAGATGCTGAGATATTTTACCCAATACAGTCTGCTGCAATTATGATCTCCACCCTAAAGTGACATCAGCTCTTGCTTGGAGCTGTATGGCCTAAATATAGATGATGTAAAACACAAAATTCTGCTGCCAACTCCTAGATCTGAATTCTGATCACTGTAATTTATTCCCACAATTCTGCTTCAGAATTTCTCGTCAATTTTGATGCCCCTCTGATAATAATACTGATATGTTCTAAACACCAAGTGCTTGGAAGCTGGGGTTCCGTCCAACTCCCATCATTTCCAAGAGTTTTCATTCTTCGAAGCGTGAATTCAGCTCCAACGTCTTAGTAGAGCTGAAACCACCATTTTCTGTTCTGAAAATAATACTTGGAATTAATGAAAATTGCTGCCACAATTTCTTTTCAACTCATTTTCTCTTCCCTCCATCTAGTTTGAACTTTTAGGGTTTAATTGCTTTTATTTTTAAAGAACTCAAGCAACTTTATTTAATTTTATTCCCCTCTCCTAGGGAATCGAACCATAAGGGCTTATTCACCATTATAAAAAGTGGCCCCTCTTTAAAACAACTTATAATCCATGACACCTAGGAGAAAGTGCCATGACCTTATTATATTTTATTATACTATAAAGTGATTATATTATTTCACTTTATTGTTATTCTATATAATCCAAGTTAGGAAATATTTTAATATTTCCCAATTTATTCATAAAATGCTCAGGTGGACTCAGAACTGGAATCTGACTGAAGCCACTTGTCCATGGATGATATGTTGAATTTTGGTAGCTGCGAGATAGATGCTCTATCTCTGATGATGCTTGGTTTCTTCGCCGTGATCCTCTTCATTTTGGTTACAGTTGATTTTCTGCTGGAGTGATGATGTTCTCCCTTCCTTTCATTGTGACTCTCATATTTGTTGTCATGCGATGACTTTTCTCTGTTCTATTCCTATCTTGTTCGAAGTTCTATTGTAGCGGAGAATTCCTTATATTTTATGTATTTGCTGACTATGCTATGACATGTGTTCTCCGTGTGGTGATTTGGCGTCAATGTGGAGAGCCGTGTGTACTCAGCTGTTACTAGAGTATATGCGGTTGTTTATTATTTGAGCCATTTCATTATCTAGCATCACTGATAATCTGAATGGAGCTAACGTCTATTCTATACCAACTGTCGTCACGCATAATGGTGGTGTCATTTCATGTTACCTTGCCACGATGTATGGTTGTAACAGCTGGAGTCTCTTCGTTTTTCTATCGCTCATACTTAGTATGGTGCGATCATTCATTTTGGATGTATTTTTTTTTATTCATTTCTTCAGACGGAGTTTGGTTGAGCATCATCAGTCATATAAATTTTTTTTTGGTGCTGAGTTTTTACATATGTCTGTGCATTGGAATTCTTCAAAAGTTCTATATTATGTTCTGTGTATGAGTAGAGTTAAGGAGATTCTCTGTGTAGTGTTTTGTATGTAGTCACCTTATATACTTGCGTATTGTGATTAATCGCAGCTAGTTTTTTGTTGTCTATTGTATATGATCATTGTACAATCATTGAGCATTTTTGGTGGCTAAGTTGTTTAAAAGGCTTATTGACTGTCAAGCTGAGACGTTAATAACGATAAAGATTTTGTAATTGGTATTGAACTTGAATAAAGACATCATGATTTTGTGGGCTGGGTTGTTTCCCTTGGAGAGGAGGGTTTTTCCTAGGATAATTTCTTGTGTTATTTGTTATGTGAGTTTTTGTATTTCATGTATTGCAATCTTATATTTCTGGTTCACAAATTTAACATGGTATCAGAGTGGGTCTAAGGAAACGATCCAGAACCAGAAGTATTAAGTTATGATTTTTGCTCTACTTTCAGTTGTTTGTTTTTCAGCTATTGACTATGGTGAACGACTTGAAAGTTGAAGACAAACAAATGGTTCTTCAAACTTCTCCTCATGAAAGTTTAGAATTCTGATTGCTTTTGAAGAAAATGATCTTCTCGATTATGTGAATTCTGATGTAGCAGAACCTTCTGATGATGCTGAGAAGCCATTATGGAGAAAGAACAAGATTATGGCGAAGAAAATTTTGATACATTCTGTTAAAGATCATTTGGTTCGTATTATCTCAAAGTTGAATTCAACCAAAGAGACGTTTCAGACTCGGAAGGACCTATATGAATTCAACAATACCAGTAGAGCTCTAGCCATGAGACGTCAACTTCTGCATGTTAAAATGGCTAGAGCAAAATCAGTGGTTTCATTCTTCACGAAGATTACACAGTTAAAGGATCAACTCAATGCAATTGGAGAATTATTTGCAGATAAAGATTTGGTCATGTTGGCCATGAATGGACTTCCCCACTCTTGGGAATCCTTCATTCAAGGAAATTAGTGGGAGAGATGAGCTTCCTAAGTTTTATAGGTTAAGAGCTGATTGCATTCAGGAAGAATGCAAACTAGAAGCTAGAGGCAATGGACGTAAAAATCATCATGAAGATGATCATGTACTTGCAGCCCATACAAGGGAAAGGAAAGAAAGGTAACTTCAAAAGGTTTAGAGGCAAGAATTTTGAGTCAGCCCTTGATTCCAAGAGAAAGAAGGATCTTTCTAGGATCTAATGTTTTAGATGTGACAAATTCGGTCATTTTGCTAGGGAGTGTACTACAAAACCAAAGCATCAAATGGCTGCTACAAATGTAGAAAATTCTTCTCCTCAGAAAGAGTCAAGTGAAAATTCAGACGGATTCTGTTTTATTTCTGCACTTTCTAGCATTGTTCCTACTAATAGTGATAAGTGACTCATTGATAGTGGAGCTTCTCGTCACATTACTGGCTATCGTGAGCATCTTTCAAATTTGAAAGAAAAAGTTTCTCATCTTCAAGTTATCATTAGTGATGATGCATGCTATTCTGTGAAGGGTGCTGGTTCTACCTCTTTTCAGTTGGATTCCAGAATTCTTCTTAATCTGAGCGATGTTCTGTTTGTTCCTGGTATTAAGAAGAATCTGATTTCTATTTTAGCGTTGGAAGACAAGGGCTATAATGTTGCTTTTGCTGATGGAAAGGTTCTTGCATGGAAGAACACCAGTCTTCAATCAGCTCGTGAGATTGGTGTTCGTCATGACAGTCTTTACAAGCTTTCAGCCCATCCTATTTAGGCATTAGCTCACGATTCTTCAAGTTTAAGTGAGCTATGGCATAAAAGATTTGGACACCTAAATTTCAGAATTTTGTCCTCAATGGAGAAGGTGGTAGTTGGTCTTCCAAAGCTGAACCAAAACCATGAAGGTGTTTGCAAGGGATGTGCTCTAGGTAAGAACATTAAAAGTACTTTTCATAGTAGTGAAAGTAGAGCAAATGAAATCCTAGAGTTAATTCATTCTGATTTGTGTGGTCCTATGTCAGTTGCTTCTCTTAGTGGTTTTTGGTATTATGTTACCTTCATTGATGACTTTTCTCGTAAGTGTTGGATTTATTTTCGTAAGTCTAAAGAATCTGATGAAGTGTTGGCTAGATTTAAAGAATTTAAAGCTCTTGTTGAAAATTTATCTAATAAGAAGATTAAGATTTTAAGGTCTGATAATGGGAGAGAATATGTTTATGGTATTTTTCATAACTTTTGTGTTGAAGTGGGATTAAGAGGGAGTTCTGTGTCCCTTATAATCCTCAACAAAACAATGTCGCTGAAAGAAAGAACATGATAATTGTTGAGGCAATGAAGGTTATGATCCATTATTTGTGCCTTCAAAGATTTTTATGGGCTGGGGCTTGCAGGACAACAACATACATTTAGAATCATAGTCCTCATTAGATTCTAGACAACCTGACTCCAGAAGAAGCTTTTTCAGGTATGAAACCAGATATTAGTCATCTAAGAATTTTTGGACGTCCTATCTACATTCATGTTCCTAAAGGGCCCGTTTGGCAGTAGGAATTGGACTGGAATTGGCATTATCTAATTCTAGATAATGCCAAATTCCATGTTTGGGTCCATGGAAAAAAATGGAATTGGAATTCCGAAATTCTCATTTTGTCCAAA
>MU227649.1:12484236-12505367 GCA_018584345.1 Thuja plicata
AGAATCCGTGACTATAAAGATGTATATTATATTGCTATAAAGATGTATATATATACACATGTGTGTATATATATGCACATGTGTATATATACACAAATGTGTATATATACACGTGTATATAGACACACATGTGTATATACACATGTGTGTGTATACACACACATATATATACACATGTGTATATACACACATGTAATGTGTGTGTATATACACAAATGTATGTGTGTATACACATACATGTGTGTGTGTGTATACACGTGTATATATGGATACACACTTGTATATGTATATACACATATGTGTGTATATATACACATGTGTGTATATAACACACGTGTGTATGTGTGTATACACACACGTGTATGTGTGTATATGTGTATACATGTGTATGTACACACATATATACACATATACACATGTGTCTATATATACACACATGTATATATACATACATGTATCTATGTATATACACATGTGTGCATGTGTGTATATATATACACATATACACCCCATATTCAAAGAAATTAAAAAATAAAGAATTAAAATTCCTTATGCATCTTCTCAGTTATCTTCTGGGTGAACCAAACGGGTCAGTCCATATTCCAGATTTCATTTTGAGGATAAGCATCTTCCTGAATTGCCAGCATCTTCCTGAATTGACCATATCTAGGATATGGTATTCCTGCTGCCAAACGGGCCCAAAGAGAAGAGAACTAAGTTAGAACCTTCAGGAAAGAAAGGCATCTTTGTTGGTTATAGTGAATCTTCAAAAGCATACAAAATCTACATTCCAGGTCAAAAGCAAATTGAAACCAACAGGGATGTTTCTTTTGATGAAGATGTAGCTTGCAAGAAATCCAAAGAGTCTAACATGGAATTTGATAGAGAAGATTTTGAGTCTCCTCAAGACATAAATATGGCTGATTCGGATTCACCTTCAAAGATTCAGAGGGAGAGTACAAATTTAGAAAACTCTGCTGATCTTTTTGATCCAATTGATCCTATAGATACTTTTGCAGGTTCCAGTAATAGTCCAGCTAACAAGAAAAGACTATTGTGGGCCAGGCACCCTATGGAAGAGGCTGAAAAATATGCCGCCCCTCGTGGCACTTTCAAAGAGAGTAAAAGGCCTCATAAGTTTGCAGGTTATGTAGCTTTGATGAGTCACATTATAGCATCCGAGCCTTCTAGTGTTGAAGAAAATTTAAATCAGCAAGTGTGGAAGGATGCCATGATGGAGGAGTATCAATCCATCATAAAAAATGATGTGTGGGACATTGTTCCTAGGCCTAAAGATAAATATGTTGTTTCTTCTAAGTGGCTGTTCAAAATTAAACATGCAGATGATGGGAGTGTAGAAAAATACAAACCTAGATTTGTAGCTAGAGGTTTTTCACAAAAGGAAGGCATAGACTATGAAGAGACTTTTGCACCTGTAGCACATTACACTTCTATCAGAACCTTTATAGCTGTTGCAGCAGTTAAGGGTTGGAAACTTTATCAAATGGATAAGAAAGCAACATTCTTGAATGGTATAATTGAAGAGGAAGTATACATTGAACAACCAGAAGGCTTTGTGATTCATGACAAAGACTCACATGTGTGCAGACTGAAAAAGGCTATGTATGGCCTTAAACAAGCTCCTCGCGCTTGGTATGAGAGGATTGATCATTATCTTTTGAGCTTGGGCTTGCTAAAGAATGATGCTGATCCAAATTCATATTTTAAGGTATGTGATGACAAAATGCTGATATTAGTGCTCTATATTGATGATTTGTTTCTCACTAGTAATGATGATCTTATTGTTAAATGTAAGGAGTTAGCTTCTGAGTTTGAAATGAAAGATCTGGGTCTCTTGCACTACTTCCATGGGCTTGAGATATGGCAAAGACCAAATGAAATTATATTGAGTTAAGGAAAATACGCTATTGATATTTTGAAGAGATTTGGTATGTTAGAATCTAAGTCTATGGTGACTCCTATGGAAACAAATCTGAAAAAGTTACATGAGGTTGCAGCCATTCCAGATTTCGTTGATCCTACTTTGTACAGGCAATTAATTGGTTCTTTAATGTATATGATTAACACAAGGCCTGATATATGTTATGTTGTTAATACTTTGAGTCAGTTCATGTGTGAACCAAGAAAAATTCACCTTGTTGCAGCCAAACACATTGAAATATGTTCGTGGTACAGTGGAATATGGTTTAAAATATTCTTCATGTATAGAGATGAACTTGCAGGGGTTCTCTGATTCAGATTGTGCAGGGTGTGTGCCTGACAGGAAGGGCACTTCAGGATTTTGTTTCAGTCTAGGTTCAACTATGATTTCCTGGTGTAGCAGGAAACAATCTTGTGTTGTGGACAGTACAGTTGAAACAAAGTATGTTGCAGCTTGTGTGGCTGCAAGAGAAGCTGTGTGGCTTTGAAAATTACTTGCAGGTTTTATTTGGGAAGCCTTTGGAACCTACAACGATTCTTTGTGATAACAAAAGTTGTGTGAAGCTTTCGGTTAATCCATTTTTTCATGATAGAAACCAAACATGTGGAGATTAAATATTATTACTTGAGAGATGGTTCAAAGGAAAGGAGTTGAGCGCAAGTACATTTCTATAGAGGAGCAGGCTGCGGACATTCTCACCAAGCCACTTCCGAGAGTGAAGTTCTGCTACTTCCAAGATAAGCTTGGTATCGTGGAGAATGATGCTCTTGCTGAGAGAGTCTCAACTTCGGTGATTCTTTGCCTATAATTAACGATTTCTTCTCTGTGAGAGAAGTTCGAGGTGCAATCCCTTGTTAATGAGTTCTTTGTGTGAGAAGTTCGGGGTGAAATCCGTTGTTAACGAGTTCTCTGCGAGAGAAATTCGAGGTGAAATCCCTTGTTCTACCCTCTAGGAGTAGCTATGGTGGATCCACCCTCTGGGAGTAGCCATGGTGGAAGTCATGTGTGTGACTCCATGACTAATTTTTTTTTCTGATTCACCCTCTTGGAGTAGCTATGGTGAATATTGTTATGCTGAGATAACAATTTTATTGAGAAAATCTATGATGAGATTTTTTTTTGTTGACATTCCTTTTGGTTGCAGCTACATGCACTTGTCATGAGATGACAATCTGAAGATCTCTCTTACTAAGAGGGAGTGTTGTATTTTGGTAGCTGCGAGATAGATCCTCTACCTTTGATGATGCTTGGTTTCTTCTCTGCGATCCTCTTCATTTTGGGTACTCGTTGATTTTCTGCTGGAGTGATGATGTTGTTCTTTGTTCCTTTCATTGTGACTCTTATATCTGCTGCCGTGCGATGACTTCTCTCTGTTCTATTCCTATCTTGTTCGAAGTTCTATTGTAGTGGAGAATTCCTTATATTTTATGTATTTGCTGACTATGCTATGACGTGTGTTCTTCATGTGGTGATTTGGCATCAATGTGGAGAGTCATGTGTACTCAACTGTTACTAGAGTATATGCAGTTGTTTATTATTTGTGTCGTTTCATTATCTAGCATCACCGATAATCTAAATGGAGCTAACGTCTATTCTATACCAACTGTCGTCACGCATAATGGTGGTGTCATTTCATGTTACCTTTCCGCGATGTATGGTTGTAACGGCTGGAGTCTCTTCGTTTTGCTATCGCTCATACTTGGTATGGTGCGATCATTCATTTTGGATGTATTTTTTTTATTCATTTCTTCAAACAAAGTTTGGTTGAGCATCATCGGTGATATAGTTGTTTTTTTGGTGCTGAGTTTTTGCTGTAGATATATGTCTGTGTATTGGAATTCTTTAGAAGTTGTATATTATATTCTGTGTATGAGCAGAGTTAAGCAGATTCTCTGTGTATTGTTTTGTATGCAATCACCTTATATATCTACGTATTGTGATTAATCGCAGTTAGTTTTCTGTTGTCTATTGTATATGATCATTGTAGGATCATTGAGCATTTTTGGTGTCTAAGTTGTTTAAAAGGCTTATTGACTGTCAAGCTAAGATGTTAATAAGGTGAAAGATTTTGTAATTGGTATTGAACCTGAATAAAGGCATCATCGATTTTCTGGAATGGGTTGTTTCCCTCGGAGAGGAGGGTTTTTCCTGGGATAATTTCTTTGTGTAATCTGTTATTTGAGTGTTTGTATTTCATATATTGCAATCTTATATTTCTGGTTCACAAATTTAACATGATACTTGAATGCTGCTAGCCGACTAACAATTTCCCCTGAAAAATAGGGTTCCTCTCTAAAAAATAGGAACAACCAAAGTTCCAGAATGATCTTGGAGGTGTCTTGATGCGCTATGTACACTCTTAGTCCCTGAAAAGTAGGGACCCCTCCTAAAATCCTGGAAACTATCCCAAACTGCTCAAAACAACTCACAAAGCTCTTGCATAGCTCCATAAACCTCTGAATGAGTTCCCTATCCATATTGTTGACCTATCGGAACTCGGATAATAGGTCAACTATCTTCTCTACATTGAACAGTCTTAGGGACATTACATAGCATACATCACTATGTGCTTAAATGGAATTAATGACTCAGCGTACATTTGACAATTGATACACCTAAGCCCTGATTCTTTACTTGTTTCCTAAATATCAACCTTAAGAAGGATGGGGATTTACTTGTCCTTAGGGCGCTTGGACACCAATCTACAAGTAGGCTTCCTCAAGGTTTCCGGAACACATTCATACCTATCTTGGGATTTCTACCTCAAGGTTTGCATTGTATATGTTCTTACCCCATGTTGGGTTTCCCCTACCTTGTGAGCTTTTACTTTGGCTCTCCTTGACTAAACCAACCTATCTTCTTAACCGTATTAGTGAGTGATTACGGAATAGGCTATATATTTTAATATCTAATTATTATGAATACCACATGAATCAATAATAGAGAGTAAAAGAAATCTCAATTCTCACATGAATTTGTTTTTGATACATAAAGGTGATTTTATATTAATTGATGAAAACTAGTTACATCAACACATGCACCTGAACCAATGGGTGATACAAAAAGACAACACTAAGCTAAGCTGTCCATATATTTTCTAAAATTGCCTTACAAAACAACTTTCTTATTGCTATTTTCTCATTACGCCCTTTCTCTGGAGGACTTCCACCCTACCCACAAAAGTCCTCTCTCGTGGCTGATCTAAGTAGCATTTTAAGCTTACCAGGGGCGATTTCTTCCTTTTTACCTCAATTCATCACTACATAGTGAGAGAGGAGGCCAATGTATTTTGTTCAACTTCGACAACGAGGTTCTTTCACCCACATTATTCCACAATTTTGATCTTCTTCGCCCTTTTTCTAGGTTGGAAATTTGCCCAAACATGCCTTTGTAGGAAGTTCCAGGGGCTCAGAAGAATCAACATTGTTGTCCATCATCCCAAGATGGACAAATGACCGTGGCGATTTTGAAGTTGTTGGTGGTTGTAAACGGATTGCCTCAATTAGATTTTTCCTATTGTGCCCACTGTACCCCATTGATTTCTTCGTAGAGGCAACCTACATAACTTGAGGGGAATTAGGTTCCTTTCCAAGATATTTTAAAGGATTGTCCAGAATATATTGTTTTTGGAGGCATCTGTCCACTATGATTGGTGCCCTACTTTGATCTTGGGTTTGGAATATTTGCTCGCCACGAGTCTATTTTCGAAGCATGTTCTGCATTGGAAGTGCTAGCCTTCACAATCCAAAAGTTGGGACCAGCTACACTCAACAATCTTGAAGGTGATGTCCATCAGAAGATCTTTGGAGATGTCCATGTCCAGAAGGATGCAAGCAAATGTGGTATTAGTGAAATTACAATTGTTTGTGTTGATAGCCAATTTGTTAGTCAACTAATCGTAGATAACTTTGAAGCATCCCTTAAACCAGAATTGACGTAAAAGGTAGAGGAGCTGGACCTAAACAAGTTTCACCAAATGGGTTTTAATTAGGGTACCAGAGTTTGAGTAGGTTTTGCCCCCAACACCAACATTCTTTGCGGATGGTATCCTGATCTTTGTTGCAATAAAAAATCATTATAAAAAAAGTTGGGCACACGGTTAAACTTCCACACTACCTTTGAGAATGGGTTGCCATGCACTAGGGATCCATTTCTGCAGATTTGTAAGGTTTGGCCATAGTTGATTGAATTGGCTGATCAAACCATTGGAAATGTAGAATTGCTCTCCTTCAAAGACATCTTTTCTGAGATCCTCATAGATTATTAGTGTTGGGGATGTAGAAGCCTTGTTGATGGGGATTTTCAAGCAGATTTATGAGACCCCCACTGAATAAGAAGTTGCCCCATTATTTGTAGGTTGTGCATCCCATGCCTTAGATCTAAACCTAGTGCTTGGATCCCCCAACATAGCAACATCTCTATAAGAACCCTACGCAAAATTGATTGCAACCACAAAACACCCTTCAGATGTGGAAAAAGAGTAGAAGGAAGCGTTCGAGCCACTAGGGGCAATCCTAGTTGGAGGGGACAAGCCACTCGTTGGAAGAAGAAAACCCAATGGCACTCAAGTGGATTTAAGGCACACAAACTGGTGCCCAATGTCAAAACCAACGTCGATGAGGCAAGAACTTGCAATAGACAAACAGAGTTGGGAGGTGCTATCTGAGTGGACGAAATTGATAGCCACCATGGAATGATCTAATCAAGGAGCCAAAGACACAAGAAGGGCATGTGGGAGTGCAACGACGTTTGACATTGTAGAAGAATATCACACATGAAATTGTTATAAAAGAAGACCAGTGATGTTTAGCTAGGGAGTGAAGTTGATCCAACTACATCATACTGACCATGAACATAGTTGTTAACTAACAAACACTTGTAACTACTTGATCCCAAAAACCACTTAACATGATCAATTAATACATAGTCAGATAACCAATATCATCGAAACATAATAATAGACATTGTATGTTGACTACATAATTCCCCCCAAAAAAATCGTCTCTCCTTTGAAGACATCCTTTTTGAGATCCTCAGAGATTACTAGTATTGATGTAGAAGCCTTGGTGATGGGGATTTTTGAGCAGATTTTTGAGACGCCCACCGAATTAGAAGTCGTCCCATTCTTTGTAGGTTTTGCATCCCACACCTTAGATCTAAATCTAGTGCTCGCAGCCCCCAACGTAGCAACATCTCTATTAGAGCCCTATACATAATTGATTGCAACCACAAAACAACCTACATCTGTGGAAAACGAGTGGAAGGAAGCGTTCAAGCCACTAGGGACAATCCTAGTCAGAGGGATAAGTCACTCGTTGGAAGAGGAAAACCCAATAGGATCTGAGTGGATTTAGTGCACACAGACTAGTGCCCAATGTCCAAACCAATGTTGACGTGGCCAAAACCTACAATAGCCAAACCAAGTCGAGAGGTGCTTTCAGAGCGGACGAAACTGGTAGCCACCATGGAGCGATCTAGTCGAGGAGCGAAAGACACAAGAAGGGCATGTGGGAACACAACGACGTTCACCATTGTAGAAGAATATCACTCATGAAATTGTGATAGAAGAAGACTAGTGATGCTTAGCTAGGGATTAGAGTTGATCCGACTACATCATACTACTATCCTTGACCATGAACACAACTTTCAACAAATGATCACTTATAATTACGTGATGCCAAGAAATACTTAATTCGAACAATTAATCCATAGTCAGATAAACTGTATCATCAAAACATAATAATAGACTTTGTATGTTGACTACGTAATCTCCCCCAAAGGAAAAGGGTGTCTTTCGAATGAGAAGTAAACATCAAGTAAGATTAGGGAAAGATTGATGAGGATATTGTAGACGAAGTCTTGCTCACGAACTTGGAAGTGAACCTTGGAAACTTGAACCATAAGAGTACTTGGAAAATTACGTGAGTACAATGGTGGTGTCGCGACAATGCCTCAAATGGGGTCAAGGGGTACTTTTGGGGCATCTCTCCTTGTGGGAGGGGTCTTGGGGCAGTATCCTAGTCGTGCTCCTTATTATGATATGGGGTGGGGTCCCCTATTGTTGCCAAGCCCAAATTAAGGCCTCCGAAACCACACAAATCTTCCTTGAACACATCACTTCATGATTTTTAGATAGGCAAAAAACAATGTTGAAAAACCCAATAAATAAAGATTTTGGAGTGGTTAACCAACTTATGCAACACATTAAAGTTTGATGTTTCTTGAAGAATCCACTTCCCTATATTATGAAGGAAATACATCACCTAGTGTTAGGCAATTCGTTTGTTGCTAGCTGAATTGGCATGGTTGGTAGTGATATGCCTCCATGCCATGAGGGGATGTTGTTGCAATACAACCAAATGCTGATGTTGATGCGCAAGCGGTAAAATGGGCCACCTTTCAAAAAATGAAGGGAGCCATACCATGTGGAGGGATACTCGTATGTTAGAGAAGATGAAACTTTGTATGGTTAAACAAGCTTGCCATTGGTGTGCGTTCTAAAAAGAGGGTGATGTCAACCTTGTGTTGAGCTGATGTGGTAGTGTGATGAAGCGTAGTGTTGGGCATATGGTAATTAGTGAGGGTTGTCATACGGTGACTTGACAACGACGTACTTTGGAAGTAATGAACCACCAAATGCCACAAAAAGTTTACCATCTTCTAGGATCATAGTTCCAGGATTCATAGACTCTAGGTTGGACTCGGTGAGTCCAGAGCCAAGTCAGCTTTGTTGTGTCTGGGGAGCTAGGGACATGGACTTTGTCGAGTTTGGATGAACTTGTTGAGTTTGCCAAACTTGGCAAACGCATAGAGTCTCGAGCTTGGGACTCTGCCATGATGGCATAAATAAAATGCAAAAAAAAACACTTTTTTAATACTTTTAAGTTCAACTTTTGTTTAAATTTGCCTCCCAACCCTAAAAGTTCATTTCTATTGTTTGCAAACACAAGGAGAGAAAATTAAGCATTTGAGTAGAAATATTGAGGCATTTAAGAGTAGACCAGCAGATCGATTGAAGAGGAGATAGTGATTGCTGATTGTTTGTGCAAGTTATTATCGCACATTCACACATTTAGAGGAGTTAAAGAAGGATTTGGAGGAGGCCTCTACAAATTTAAAGGTGCATTTCTTCATTTTTGGAGGAAATTTGAAGAGGCAAGTTACATTTTTTTGTTGTTTTTTGAGTTTTTGCTTTCATATTTTCCATTTTATTGTACAAATGTTTTAGTTTTGTTTGATTTTATGTTGATGGAAAACTAAGAAATCCCAGGGCTTAGGCATCCAATAATCGAACCCTAGCTATTTTTTTCCCTTAATTCTTTAGTTGCAAACCCTAACTATTCTTGGTTTTCTTTATTTTCTTTATTTTTAATTCAATTAGAATGTGTAGATACTGATTTTTTTCATTTATAATGTATTGCAACATAATGTCTCAGTCTATTGGTACCCTATGGGTAGACCCTGTTAGAAAGTATAGGGCTTGGAAACATGCCATCGTTGGATCCAAAAAAGAAGTAACATTTTCATGGCAAAACAAAATATAGTTTGGAAGGTATTAACTGGTTGAAGTATCACCTTGCACAAAAACCATGTCATGATGCCAAATCATGCACAAAAACATCCATTGAAGCTATACGTGAAGTGCAAGCTCAGTTAGAGGAATTTTAAGAGGAAAAATACTTAAGACAAAAGCAAATGGGAGAAATGGAAAACATTGGTGGAGAGGCTTCTTCAATTCCTTGACCTCCATTTCTTGCATCTGCAAGTAGTGGTAGTGCGAGTGTGAGCATTGAACCTTAGATTCTTAAAAAAAAAATCCACTTTAGATTCACTTTTTGTTCCATGCACAACTCCGAGTGCTTAACCATCACTTGAGAGCATGGGTTAGATTAAGGAGAGGCGTGATGATGGAAAAAGTGCAGTTGGAAATTTTTAGTTCTACAACACCATTCTATTTCATTCAGCGAGGTATTCATTATTATTTTGATTTTTGTCTTGATTATTTGTAATGTCCCCTTTCTAACATAGGATTTAAAAATAAATATTTAAATTAAATTAGTAAACGAATAAACAATTATAAATTATGATATAATTTATTATTAAATTAACTATATTATTAATATAATAATATGATTTATTAGCATAACAAATATAATAATACAATAATAAAATGAAAATAATAAAAAATTAACAAATAGTAATAATGTTAAATACATATACATGTATATACATAGTTTCACTCAAAGTAACATTTTAATATTTAATAATTAGCGGTAAATTTGTTTTAATATTTAAATAAACTAATATTTAATTAAGTTCTAAATACTAATAATATTGGACATTCATCTACCTTTTTTCCCACTAATTTAATGCGACTTAATGAATCACTAATATAGCTGACTAATTAGTAAAGACTAAGTGTTGAAAGCAGTAGACACGTCTCTTATGCAACTTTGACATCCTCTCACGATATAGACATCTGAGAAATATCAAATAGAAGGAAATGTATGGACAACATAGATTTGCTAAAAAAGATATATACGACCAAGGACATTCTTAGTGAGTGTCAAACTAGATCAAGGACAAATTATGATATTTGTCATACCATGCTCTCTTAATCAATTTGAATTTATTTCTTCTTATTTCTATTGGAAGAGGCATCCTTTCATAACAGATGTATTCATTCTAATGGAGGCATTCCTTTCACCCTCACTAATTGCTGCATTATTAGACTTATAAATCGTTGCTCATTACAGTACCCTCTTCACTGCTTCATGCTTATTAATTACAATCACTTCTTGAGTCACTTGTTTAGTTTGTCCATCAATCTAATGTGTTCGTGCTTTTTGGGAAGGACTCTTTGATGCTCAATTTTTATCTATTACTCATCTCTGCAATGAATCCCTGAATTAATTGTTTGATGATTCCTTTCTGTTTAGCTTTTACCCTACAGGATGGCAGGATCATGCTCTGATACCATTGTAATGTCCTCTATTGAGACCTCGCAATATAACTATCATATTGTAATGCACTGATATCACTTGTTATAGAAACAATAATTGAATAACAATTTACTATAGGAATTTCATCCTATAATGGAGTTTAAAGGAAGAATATGTATATAAAGTTGTCCTCTTGAATGTCGTTTTTATGCAGCAAGAAAAATTGACATATTTTGGAATCCTATACACCTTGGTTCTTAGGAGGAAACTTCTCTACTAAAATCTATAAATGAGAAATAAACCAACAATGATTGCATATAACTTATTGTGCACGAAGATGCAAATTGTAGCATCCATTAATATTTCCTTATATTTCAAACTTTAGTCTTAATATTACTGGCCAACATTTTCCATACTCAAGAAACAACTTCCGATTCATTCTAATCGGGGCCCAAGGCCCTTTTTCAAATCCTCTTATATACCACGCAAGGTGAAGTGCCATATGGATTTCCACGATTTCTTTGAATATTTCTTCAGCAACCCGTTCTATTTATTTTCTCACGAACCTTTTAATCCAATCGCATATTGAGCAATGTCCCTGTAATCACAATGTCCTTAGTCGACACAATATTTATGTCCAAAATATGAGTCACCAATACGAGTGTTGCAATAAGTAGTTATAGTGAATACAAAACTCTGAACAAGACCTGATATAGTTACTCAATGAAGATGACGCTCCTGTAAATTGTTAACCTTCGACCCAGATCACAAGACCCAAACTATTGCCAATATATCACAGATTATAATCCAAACCATTACCAAACAATGTCGTAGATGCAAGAATGAGGTTAGGAAGGAGAATCAACTTTCTCCAAGCTTGAGAATATATTCATGCGCCTTCATTGCGATTGCCTCACTGGTCATGAGGACTCATGACATAGAGAAAGATAGTGGAGTGGCTTGTTATTGGATGTGAGTGTCACTGCTGCATGTAAATGATCATATTTCCTCCATATTCTACGCTAAAGGTGGGAATCGTATTTGTTGATTGTGCCTGTATGCCCCTTCGATGATCCATCATATGTTTCTTTATATCGTGTGAGGATGACAAGGCTGCGTAAGAGATGTGTCTATGGCTTTCAACACTCAGTCTTTACTAAGTAGTCAGCTATATTAATGATTTATCAAGTCTTCTTCCTTAAATTAGTCGGCTATATTATTGATTTATTAAGTTGACTTCCTTAAATTAGTCGGGAAAAAGAAAGAGGAATGTCCAATATTATTAGTATTTATAATTTAATTAAATATTAGAATTTATTTAAATATTAAAACTAATCTACCACTAATTATTAAATATTATAATATTACTAAGTGAAACTATGTAGATTCATATATATTTATTTAATATTATCATTTATTAATGTTATTATTTTCATTTTATTATTGTTTTATTATATTTGTTATAATAATAGATTATATCACAATTTATTATTATTTTATTTATTTATTAATTTATTTTTATTATTCATAATTAAATCCTATTCTAGAAAGGGGACATTATATTATTTTAATTTTAAATGTTAAAAGTAAAACCTAATTATTTATTCTATTTATTTATTTATTTATTTTGTTTTAGATCTTATTGGCAAATTATGATAGATGACTATGTCAACGCCCCAAATTATGAGGAGCTAAAAGGTCCTATTTTGACTCAAAAGGTGGATGATGTCAAAGCCACAATTGTCGACCATCATGATGTAGGTAAGACGAATGGTTTCACCATCATGAGTGATGGTTGGACCAACAAAAGAAGTAGAACACTGCTGAACTTTCTTGTCTCATCAGGTAATTGTACTTACTACTTTGTAAAGTATATTGATTTAGTGATTAAGTTTTTAAATTTTTATCTTACTAAATTGTTGTTTTCTCTTTCTTAGGTGGCACAATCTTTTTGAAGTCAATTGATGCTTCAAGAAAAACAAAAAATGTTGAGTATCTGTGTGAGGTCTTGGAGGAAGTGTTGGAGGAGATGGGCGAGGAGAATGTGTTACAAATAGTTACAAATAATGCGACAAATTATGTTGTTGCAGGTAAACTTCTTATGGAGAGGCACCCCACCTTGTTTTGGACCCCTTGTGTTGCTCATTGCCTCGACCTCATATTGGAGGATCTTGGCGAAGTTCCCTATATCAAAATATGTGTAAAACAGGCATAAAATATTTGTAAATACATATATAATCATACTTGAGGTCTCAGCCTTATGAGGAACTTTACAAATAAGAAAGAGTTGGCTTGTCCAAGAATTACATGATTTGCAATTAATTTTATTATGTTGCAATCCTTGCTTTATTCCAAGGCCGGTTTGAAACACATGTTTGTAAGTGAGGAGTGGACCACATTATCATATGTGAAGGCTACTATAGGGATTGAGACGATTGATCAGGTTTTTGACGAGGATGGCTTTTGGCAATTGGGCCAAGAAGATTGTGCAGGTAAGTTTCCATTATATTTTTGTTCAAATTTCCATTTCATTTCCTTATTTTTGTTCATGCTTGTTTATGTTCATTGTTAAAAGAAAAATTAAAATATAAAGCTTAATGTTTCAACTTTCACAGTTCATAGAGCTTCTTGTTGTTCTCCTACGAGTTGTTGATGGAGAGAAGCCCGCAATTGGCTACATTTATGAGGGCATGGATTTGGTGAAGGAGGCCATTAGATCTCTTTATTTTGGGAATGATGCTAAGTACAGTCTCCTATGGGAGATCATTGATTGTCGATGGCACCATCTATTTCATAAGCCTATATGTAGCTACCTACTACTTAATTTGGCTTTCCAATTTTGCCCAGATTTCAAGGCTGATGAAGAGGTGTTGAGTGGGCTTTTGATGTTGTAGAGCGAATGTCACCTGATTTATCAGTTGCAGCACACGTAGTTCGTGAGCTAGAGATGTTTAGGAATGCTCAAGGAGACTTCTTTGCGTGAGAAATATGCAAGCAAAATCGGACATAGATGATGCCATGTAAATATCTATTCAAGGTATAATTTAGAATTCAAATCATAAACTTTTTTATAAATGATTCTATTACCATTTTACGTTGATAAACTTAAAGTTATGGACTAGAATTGTTTTTTACTTTTTCTCGTTTTAGATGCATGGTGGAAGATGTTTGGTGCTAAGGTGCAAAATCTATAGAGGTATGTAGTTCGTATCTCTATCCAGCCATTTGGTGCTTCAGGATGTGAGTGTGATTGGAGTATGTTAGAGCATATACACTCCAAAAAGCACAATAGGTTGGCATTGCAAATGTTGAATGATCTTGTGTATGTTCATTACAACTTTTTCCTTCGTCATATATAGATCTTGGGCACCGACGTATTTCATATCACCTTAAAAAAAGGAGGTTGATCCACAGGTAGAGTGGATCATTGAGGTTGGTGATCTTGTCTTTAGTGATGAAGACTTTGAATGGGTTGTTCAGGTCGATTGAGAGGCAGAGGCAATAGCGATGGCAAAGGAGGCTAGAGCTCCTGGAGACCCCTTGGAGGACCTCGAGGATGATGTGGATGAGGATCTGGATGCCACCAAGCCTGAGGCTGAGACATAGTCAGATATCATGGCTGCAACATCATCCATGACCTATCTTAGGTGCAAACATAGGAGGGTTGTGGGGTAGAGTGATCCCTGATATAGGCCCCTTTGAGCCTTAGACTTCTAGGCTCTAGCTTTTATTTTAATATAGCTAAAGCCTAAAATTTGCATTTATACTTATGGGATCCATGTAAACTTGTGTATGTGTTCAAAGTAGTTTCTATTTGATGAGATTATTGTGTCTATAAGGTTTATTTATTAATTGATGCATGAAACAAGTTTTAAATGTTTAAAAACCCTTGAATTTCTTGGAGTTTTTAATTTACGGAGTCTTTGCTTAGTTTTTGCTGAGTTCGGGCGTCAAGACTGAGTCCGAGTTAGCTTGTCGAGTCCAAGTCAAGTTCGGGTCTTGTAACACGGACTAGGATGCCATACAGTGAGTAGTGATGGCCATATGGTGTTATTAAATGTAGGTCATACAATGTAGTAAGTGTTTAGCTGTCTTGAGTGTACTTTATAATTGTTTCCCTTCAAATGCACCTTCACTTGATGCAGCCATACACCCTGTAAGGGAATGAACTTATGAACTGCCCATATTGCAAAATAATTTATTTTTAATTGCCAAGTGAATGAATAGCTTGATCGTACTCTACGAATTTGGAAGTTGTACAATAAAATTAATAATCGACTTTGTTTGACTCTTGCTACCATTTATTCTTGTTGCTGAGTGCAATTTTACTATACACTATTGTCTAGTTGATAATTAAGTGCTTGCAGTTTATAATCGTCCCTCTTTTAATTTTCATTAGAATTTATTGTTATTGTTTTTTGTTCCAATCTTTCCCTTGGCCACAAAGAAATCCTTAGAATTTCCTTCATCTTTCTTCACACGTGCCCTTATTTCACATTCAAATTTTCTTTTATACATCCTTGGCTTGACTTCTTCTCTTTCAATTGACAACTTTTCAATGCCCCAAGGGCTACTCTCATACTATTCTAAAAACGAATGTAACTCCATTTCCCGACTTCCCTTGTCTAGAGAAGGTTGTGTTAACTTTTAAATGTGGCTATGTTCTTGGGAACAACTTCAACTTGGGAATCTTCTAGTTGAATTTTCCTTGAGTGTTTCTTGTAATTTTCTCCTTTAATCTATTTTCTTGATGATCCTTAAAGATTGTCTGGTCTCATGGTCTTGATTGCCTTGTGGCCTTTTCTTGCCTTTGATTTGATCTAAGGGCATGCATCGCTAAAACTTGACATTATTTCTTATAAGGTAGTGGAACCAAATGTTTATTGTTCCATTTGAAAAAATAAATACATGAGTTAATAAGAGAGATAACAAAGAATACTATATGTAGCAGTAAAATATATCTTTATTTGTATATGAAATTATTATACAAGAAGACTAGAGATGATCAATTAGGGACTAGAGATGGTCAACCCCTATCTTTGGTTGCAAACGGTTGTTCCTATCTTCTATCTTAAGAGAAGCACTTGTAGAGGTGATATTCAAGGTCTCAATAGAATGTTCAATATCATGTGGTAAGAATTTCAGTGTGATTACCATGATGCCCTTCACTTCCATCTTCTGACCAATGGTTGACAATTCATATTTGATGTACTTGATCTTGTGTAAATGATTTTGCAAGCATGCTTCATTATTCATTGTGATTGAACATAGCTATTCTTTAGGAAGAAGGCTCTTTTCTTATTTGAAGTCTGATGTAGATCTCACAGATGCTTCCAAATTTCAGCTGAAGTTGTTCGTAATTGGACTAAAAGAAGCATTTCTTTTGTGACAAATAATGTGATCAACATAATTGCTTCTTTGTTAAGTTCCTCAAATTTTCTCTAGTCTTTAGCCAAGTACGTAGATCAACGTATTTACCAATTACAGTAATCGTGAGTACTCTAAAATTGTCAATAGATGTTGCTTCCATAAATTGTGACTTGTAGCAGAATGGTTCCCTTCCAACATGATGTTGGGTAGAGAGACTGTTAATAATATTCTTCCATCCTACAAATTGCAATAAAGGAGTAAGCCCAAAAAATGAATGGCTGTATGCTATAATAAACTCCCTTGTTACCTGTGTCTTCTTTCCACAAAATTTTCCCCAACCTTAGACAAAATCTTCGACAAAGGACTTTCTAAACCCTAGGAAAAAACAAAGAAAATATTTAGTCTAGTTGTGGAAGAAAATAACTTGTAAAAAATTATTTGTAAAAATTATGAAAATACTTGAGAAATTTAGTCAAAACGTTAGTTGAGGTCAAAAAATGTTCAAACCCTCAACAAACTGCTTCTAAAAGTGAAGAAAGAAATTCACAAATTTGAAAAAAAATCGAAAACTCCAAATGCGATTTCTGAGAAATCTATTGTTGGGTTAAAACTTGTGTTAGAAGACCCGGACTCGACTTAGACTCGGCAAGCTGATTTTGGCTTGGACTCAGCAAAAACTCGGCAAAGACTCAACAAATTGAAAAATCTAGGAAATCCAAAGATTTTTAAGGATTTAAAACTTGTTTCATTCATCATTTAATAAACTGACCTCAAAGACAATAATTTTAACAAATAGAAGCTACTTTGAACACATACACTAGTTTACATTGATCACACAAGTATAAATGTAAATTTTAGGCTTTAGCTGAAGGAAATAAGTTAAACTAAACAACACGTTAGAAATATAAAGTTTCAAATGTCTACAATATTAATGGAATACGAAGATAAGCTGAAATAAAATTGAGCAAAGATAACAGCAGGAATATGACGATTGATAATGAAGATATAGAAACCAGATATGGAAGATACGAAGGATCTAGTCTTTCATAGAAGAGCGAAGCAAAATGAAGGAATCATCAAAAAGACCCCTCAATTAATGAGGATACCTCTAATAATGTCATTAATTGTAAATGAAGGAATGCCTTCATAGATATTTGTAAATGAGGGAATGCCCTCATAATTATTTTATGTACTTTTAATGTTAGGACCTTGGTCCCGGGCAAGACTAGAGGTTTTCTTCTCCATTCTTTTCTCCCAGTGCCCGCAGCGAATGGAAAAATGTAAAATTATTAAAACTAGATTAATAAAATATATTGGCTACGGCCTTTTACCGATCAAAAATAAAAAAATAATGGAATATGAAATCCATGGAAAAGAAAGTTCAAAACTTATATCAAAATAAAAGCTAGAGTCGAGAAGACTAAGGCACCCTCTTACGTGTACGCCTAAGGTATGTCGTGGATGATTTTCAGCAATGATATTTTCCTATGTTTGAGGCTCAACCCTAGTGACATCCACATCCTCATCCACATCATCCTCGGGGTCTTCCAATGGGGTCTCTTTGTGCTCTAGCTTCCTCTGCCATCGCTACTACCTCTGCCTCTCGAACCACCTGATCAACCCATTCCAACTCTTCATCACTGAAGACAGGTTCATCAACCTCAGTGTTCCACTCTTCTTGTGGATCAACCTCCTCTAAAGTGATAGGATATGTGTTAGTGCCCAAGATCTGTTTGTAACAGAGGCGAATGTTGTAATGAACAAACACAAGATCATTCAGCCTTTTCATTGCCAACTTGTTGCTCCTTTTTGAGTGTATATGCTTGAATATGCTTCAACTGCGCTTGCATCCTGAAGCACTACATGGCTTGCTCAAGATGCGAACTACAATCCTCTGTAGATTTCACACCTTAGCACCAAACATCTCCCACCATGCATTTGAAACAAGAAAAATAAAAAATCAATCCTATTCTATAACTTTGATTTTATCAAAGTCAGAGTTATGGAATTGAATTGATTTCAAGTTCCAACTTATGTGGCTTCTTGACTCTTCCCTTCATGACTTAATGACCCAATGGTGGCCTTGCCTATGGTATTGCTATGTATTCCTTTGTTAAGAAATTGCAATTTGTCAAATTGCAGCTTAAGAAATGGAATAGGTTATGCTTTGGCAACCTTCATGTTAGGAAGAGGAATGTTTTGGCGTGCCTTGATTTTGTCACTCGTCAAATTGAAGATCATGGTTTCTTTGAGGATTTGGGAAGAGCAGAGTCCTAGGTTGTGGGAGAGTTGGAGGTGGGAAATTAGGGAGGAAAGTTTTTGGAAGCGGAAGGACCAAATTGTTTGGTTTCAGAAAGGTGACAAGAATACATCCTTTTTCATAAATCGGTACAAGCTCGTCAGAGTAGTCGTTATATACCCTCTTTGGTGAATTTATAAGGCATTCATTTGTCATCTCTACAAGCTCTGTCTCAAGAGGCTTCTCAGTTTATTCTATTCTCTTTTGTAAAGATTCACCTACTGCAGAGGATGGGGAGAATATGATCCTTGTTTGTATTGCCTCTCAAGTTACGAATGTGGTGAATGAGTCCCTCATGCGCTCAATATCTTTGTTTGAATTGGAGGAGGTTGTGCTTGGGATGCATAAAGGTAAAACTCTTGGCCTGGATGGGTTTCCTGTTGAAAATTTTCAGGAATTTAGGGATATTGTTAATTTGGATTTGGTAGAAGTGGTTTGGGAATCTTATGGCAGCAAACAAATCCTCTGGGCCTTGAATTCCATTTTCCTTGTTCTTATTCCTAAAAGAGAAGGTGCTGATTGGTTGGATTTTTTTAGGCCCATTGCTTTGTGTAATGTGGTCTACAAAATTATTACTAAACTGATTACTGAGAGGCTCAAAACTTGGCTTCTGACTTTGATCTCAGATGAGCAAGGTGGTTTTGTAGTAGGTAGACAAATTCTGGATGGGGTGGTGGTTTCTTTTGAAGCTATTCACTCTATGAGAAGGTCTAAGGAGAAATGTATGTTCATCAAGCTTCATATGGCCAAAGCTTATGACAGAGTTAAGTGGCGGTTTTTTTCATAAAATTCTCTTTGCCTTTGGTTTTAGTCAGGAGGGGGTCTGTTGGACGATGAGTTGCATTTCTTCTTCATCCTTCTCTTTTCTAATCAATAGAGAGTTTTCTATGTTATTTGGAGCTTTGAGGGGCCTTCGCCAGAGGGTTGCTCTTTCTCTCCATTTTTTTATTCTTATGGCTGAGGGCTTGGGAAGATTTATTAAAACTCAAGTCTCCCATGGCTTGATTTAGGGTTGGAGCTAGGGTAATGGGTTGCCTAAGCTTTCTCACTTTTATTTTGTGGATGATATTGCTCTTATGGGCATTGCTCATCTTTAGGAGGCTAAATCTTTCAAATAGACATTAGATATTTATTTGGCTGCTTCAGGTCAGATAGCCAATGAGCATAAATTTTCTATTTACTTTTTCAATCCTCCCGAGGCTATTTAGAGGAGAATTGCCTATATTTTGAGGTTTCAAATTGGGTCTCTTCCCTTGGTCTATCTGGGTATCCCTCTTTCTATTGGTCAACTGCCCAGACCATAGTGGCAAGATTTGCTGGACAAGTTGGGTCAGGAGGTTATTCATTGGACTCATAGATGGTTGTCCACAACTGCTAGGGTGATTCTTCTTTAGTCAGTGATCCAGGCTCTTCCCATCTACAAGTCTTTTGTTCAGACAATCCCTGTGTACTTTCTCAAGGAATTTGGTGCTTTGTCTTGTAATTTTGTTTGGAGTGGTAACTTGAATACTTGTAAATGGAGCTTTGTTAAGCAGGACATCGTCTGTAAGCCAAAGGATGAGGATCTTGGTCTTCGTTCTGCTCTCTTGAATGGGCAAGCTCTTGCCGCCAAATTATATTGGCGCTGGTGTACCTATCAAAATCAACTTTGGGCCCACATTCTCACTCATAAGTATCTAGTTATGTAGGGGGTCTTTGATTTGGCGCACTTTGAAATTTGGGGACCAACTAGTTAAGAGTGGTGTCTTTTGGATATGTAATAAGGGCTCTAAAGCTCTCTTTTGGTTGGATTCTTGGGAAGGCAATCCTCCTATCCTTTCTATGTATCCACATCTCCAGCCTCTCTGTGATAGTTTCACAGTGGCGGGCTTGGTTAAGGTTTCTCATTATAAGGTTGTTCAGAATTTAGGGTTGTTGATGGTTATGGGTGGAAGGATCCTCGCGACTGTCCTGTTGATGTGAGTTTTGTTCCACTTACATAACATGCAGGATTGAACACTCAATGTTTCAATGTGAAATACAGAACGCTAAATCCTCTCTTGATCAAAGTCACCCTTCATGCTAAGCTTTGCAATCTGAGATCATGGAATGACTCCAAGGTTCCTAAACTTGTGGAATGACTGGCTCAGTTGAAATAATGTGATTTGCTGGTTAACCACTTAAGGGGACTTACGCTATTCATTCAATGGTAGTCGAGGTTAGCTTGCAATGTATAGTCGAATGTTTCTCTCAACTTCAATTCACAACTCTCTTAAACTACTTCTACTGCTACTTCTACCCCTAACTAGGAATGCAAGGAATCATGGATGACTCGGACTCTACCAAATGGAGGCTTGCCTGCGACCTCGTCTCCACCTAGTGCAAGCTTCTAAGGGATTCGAATGGTTTTCATATCAATACCTTTTCCTTAATCCAACTTGGAAGTACAAACTAAGGATCCAATGCCGATTGAACTTAGGCGCAATGACTAGCTTACCACACAAGGCTTCCTCACAATCAGCAAAGAGGCTAGTGGCCTAGTATACTTGAGTCAAACAAGAAAAACATCCACAACTACTTTCATCCAACTAACTACTTT
>MU227649.1:12508403-12523361 GCA_018584345.1 Thuja plicata
ACATGGAAACACTACCCCAAAAACGCACTCCTTTCCTTGAAAAGGACTTCAAAATTCGTTTAAAACAACTTCCAACACCCCAAGGATGCCATCCCACATGGCCAAGAGAGGGCGGAATTTCATGGGGGATAGGACAATCAACTCCATGGCGGAATTGTCCTATAGATGGGACAATTCCGCCCAACTTCAAGTCATTAAAAGTTGCACTCCAAAGGTCGGATTCTTCTAAAACTTTTGCGAAACACCACCATTCCACGTAAGGAACCAAAAGGAAGTCACCAAGGAGGGGCGGAAAGTTGAAGGTAATAGGACAAACCCTGTCCTATAGGAGGTCGGAATCCGCCCAGGCATGGGACAGAGTAGACTTGCACTTGTATACTTAGCCAATTTTAGTTTAGGGGCACAAAATTTATACAAATATAACATTTAAGTATAAGTCTGATTTATTATACTTTAAGTTATATTTGTATAAATACCTTCCAGGATGTTTGAGATAGGTTTTAGCTTCATAGGATTTAAGGTGCAGATTCTAGATTTTGGGGGTTTTTAAAATATTTCAGGACTTAGCCAAATTTCAGGATTCAGCACACCTTCAGCAAAGCTACCTCCCACAATCTATTTCAACTTTCTAAGATCAAATTGAAGCTGGAACAAGGATTCTCTAAGGGTTTAAACTTGTTTCATCACAAATCCTTTGGTTTTGATCACATATTCTCGAAAGATTTAGCAGAACTCTCGCCCATTTTCCAGACAGACTTGACTTCCCAGTAGGCCAAAATTGCCCAAAACCAACTCTCGAACTTCACTTGCCGGACCAAGGGGCTTGACAACTACTACCAACAAAGACAACCTAAGACCACTACTCCTACTGCTTGCAAAAGAGGGGGTCCCCATTTACAATGGGGCGATGGTGTGAAAACCTCACAACATGTCCCTAGGTGGTTTAGTAGAGGCTCGTCAAGTGTTGGCTTAGATTCTTGCTTCTTGTGATTGTAATTCCTTGGTAGGACAAGATATACTGGCATGGGGTAGTGATTCTTTTATTAAGTACTCTTTTGTTGCTAGATACTTGGAGCTTATAAGGCACTTGTTTGGAGGTGTAGAAGTGCCTTGGTGGAAACATGTGTGGAGTAAATTTTGTTGGCCTAATTGCAACTTTTTGATGTGGCTGGTGGTTTAAAATCGATGTGTTACTTGGGATAATCTGTGTAAGCGGTGTTTCCAAAGTCCCTCTATGTGTGTTATGTGCTGTAATAGTGAGGAGTGTATTTCTCACCTCTTTTTTCAGTGCTCCTCTAGGGAGATTTGGCACTTCTGGTGTGGAATTTGGAATCAAGCTTGTTGGCACGTTTCTTTTTTGGCTGAATTTTGGGTTCACCTAGGTAAGCCCCCCGTTATGACCTCTTTTCTACAGGTTGCTTGGGCTCTTGGCCCCCCTTTCGTTATCTGGCATATTTGGTTGGAAACAAATCACCGGATTTTTCATGATGCTAGGATGATTTTGCAACACTAGTGGTGGAAAATTGATCATTCTCTTCGTAAGACTATCTTGATGAGGTGTGACCTTGATTGAGGAGTGGATCTTGCAGATGTTGATATCTGTAATCATTTCAATTTGTCTCTTTAGGTGGTGCTCGTGCTCTTGTGGGAAGGTGTATTAGGCAAATCTTGCGAAATAGATGCAGACATCCTTTGCGAAGGATAAGTAGGGAGGGTGGTTGGTCCCCTCCTCCATTGAGAGTTCCCAAAATCAATGCTGATGGGTCTCGCGGGAATGCTGGTCAAACTGGTATTGGAGGAGTTGGTCATGATAGCTCTAGAGATATTCTGTTCATTTTCTCAATTTATAAGGTTCTCCACACCAACAATTTAATGGAGGCTCTTGCGTTTTTGTGTGTTATGGAGCGTTTTTGTGCTCTTGGCTGGATAAGGATTATTTGTGCATCAGATTCTTAGATGTTGATGACTTTTATAAATGAGCAACGGTTAACGAATGTTAGTTGGCACATAGCTGTGGTGGTTAGATAGATTCTTTGGTTGTGTGGTTCCTTGGAATCTGTTACTTTTAATCATATCCCAAGAGGGTGTAATGGAGTTGTAGATTGTTTGGCCAAGTGAGCTTCTCATCATGTGCAGGGTTTGAATATTGTGGATAGGGGGCAATTACCTCCAGAGATGTCCCATTTGTTGGATCTCTTAGTGGAAACTGATAGGGATGTGTAATATCATTTTCTCTGTTGGGCGTATGGCCCTTCTTGCTTTGTATCTCTTTCTCTGATTGAATAAATTTTTAACCCTCTTTTATTTAAAAACATTGACTTTATTAACATAAAATGGTAATAGAATCATATATAGAAAAGTGTAAGATTTAAATTTTAAATTATGCCTTGAATAGATTTTTACCTGACATCATTAGTGTCTAGTTTTGCTTGCATACATCTCATGAGAAGAAGTCTCCTTGTGAATACCTTAATATTTTTTTCTCTACAACTTCCTTATGAAGCAGAAGACATTCACTCTACAACTTCATAGAGCCCAGTGAACACCTCTTCATTGGCCTTGAAATCAGGGTGAAATTTGAATGCCGGATTAAGGTAGTGGATAGCAACATGTATAGGCTTGTGAAGCAAATTGTGCGATCGTCGATCAATGACCTCCCATAGGGGACCATATCTAGCTTGATTCCTTGAATAAATAGATCTAATGGCCTCCTTCACCTCGTCCATGCCCTCATAAATGTATCCCATTGCAGACTTCTCTCCATTAACAATTCATAGGAGAACAACAAGAGGTTCTATGAACTGCGATCACTGTGAAAGTTGAAACATTAAGCTTTTAGTTTTAAGGCTTTCTTTTAAAAATGAACAATGAACAATGAACATAAACAAATGTGAACAAAAATTAGGAAATGAGGACCCAAGTATGATTATATATGAATTTACAAAATTTTTCTTGCGTGCTCTACTAATGTTTTTATCTAGGGATATTTGCCAAGGTCATCCAATTTGAAATTAGAGATTCAATGAAAAAGTAGGTTTGAAATTATGTTTTTATCATAGTTACACCGCCCTGGGAGCGGGGGGTGTCAGAACGGGGGGACAAGTTTCAGGGTAGGGGGGACAGACGGACCTCAATTTCAGAATGACGGGGGGATGACGGCGGGGGACCAGGGGTGTGTGTGTGTGTGTGTGTATACTATATACTGTATACTATACATGTGGTACTTAAAATGCTAGTTATGAAAAGATGTATAACAATATAAGACATAAAGATGTAAAAGTAAAATAGTAAAACTTAAAACAGTAACTGTAAAATTACAAATAGTAAATTAGAATTACTAAATTCTTGAACATTGCATAGAACATTGAACATTGAAGTTTTAACAATAAAATTTTAAATAGTCGAATCAGCAAATGGAAGAGCTCTAGTATATAATAGATATCAAAATTAGGGGTTACAAAATGACCAATGAAATATTAAAAAGATTCTTTTTTTTCTTTAAAGTCGCTTTTTTTTGCTGTGACAGGGGATTCTCGTGCGTCCACTGGAGGGGTTGAGGGACGCATTGTCGTCCCCATGTCCCCTTCGAGGACGACGAGATGTCCCTGCATCTTGGCCAGAACAATGGCGGATGGGTGGCACCGCCTGAAACGCCGAAACGATGTCCCCCCCGTCCCTGGTGAGTCCCCGTCTTGGAGACGTTGGGGATTTGGGGTGGGGGGACACGTCCCCGGGGTACATTGGTTTTTATGGATATCTTAAGTTTTGAATGGTTTGAATACTCATAGATTCAAGAAGAATTGGTACCCGTTGTTTATTATTTGATTAAATTTTGAAGAGAATTATTGAATTATCATTTTTCATCATTCTAGAACATTCCAATAAATGATGCTCACATCACGATAGTTTTAAAAAGGAAATTAATTGAATAGAAACTGAATTTTTTATGAAATGTCTTGATAATTTAATTATATGGATAGTTTTGTGTTTCAGGCAAAAATATTCAATGATTCAATCACTGAGTTTGATGTTCTTGTGGCAAGTGATGCCATTGGAATGGGTTTAAATTTAAACATTCGTCGCATAATCTTCAAAACACTCCAGAAATATGATGGTTTTGAAGTTCGTGATCTCACTATTCCCGAGATTAAGCAAATAGCAGGTATTGTACAATTTCTTTTCTTTAAGTTTTTTAGTTTTTCTACAACTTAATTTAACCTTTCGATATGGAATCAGAGTTCTTATGTGTCCTGTTTTTATTTTGACTATTATGTTTTATTGTTATTATTCTTGGCCTCACTTCTTAGTGGGAAACACATTATGATTATTCATAATTTCATTGCAGTAGCTGTTAGGAAAGGATATTAAATTGACTTCTGATATTTAGGCACCCTATCCAGTTCAGAGATTGATGAACCCCTCACTATATATGGTATCCTCTTCTTTTTGTACCTTGTCTTCTATGTCACACATACGTAGATATATACACAGTGTTAACATATACAATCATTTTTTGGATGGAATAAGCACCTCTATTATGTAGTTTACATCTACAGATTTAAATAAATTGAATCATGGAATCGCATTCAAAGCCATATCTCCAACTTTAAGGAAACATACTATACAAAGTGTGCAAATTCAATTAATCAAGTCGATTTACTTAAGCACGCAGACAAAAAAGATCACAAAAGTGTGCATATTCAATAAATCAAGCTCATTTACTTAAGCACACATGCAAAAAATTCACAAAAAGATTCAAACAACAACTGTAGCAATACACAGGCATTCAAAATTCTATTGCAAATCCGAGTGCCAATAACATTTATTTATAAGCATTTACAAGCCTTTTTTGCATGCAGTTTATTCAAAATAAATGAAAGCAATATTGATGTTTCTATTTAGCACTTACTTTTTAGTGTTACAATATTTTTTGCATTCAATTTATTCAAGTAAATAAAAAACATATTGACCTTTCTATGCAATCAATATTATGGTTGCACAAAAATTGAGCCTTAAAAATTGTCTGAAATTAAATTAATTAAAATAAGTAATCTCGAAATTGAAGGTCCTTGAATATATCTTCTAGAAAATCATCTAAAACTAGCTCCTGCAGAAATAGAAGTGGTCAAATATAGCATAGTTTTGATGCAACTTCCTTGTTCTGTGCATGTAGATCCTCACAAGATACTTGAAACCCTAGCTCTTATCACATATGAATCTAACAAACCATACTTTGCTTGAGGAGCACTCCCACTTGATGATCTTGAAGCACCTTAATGAAAGAGTGAAGGAAATAATAGCATCTTTATATTTACTTTTCAAACCGTCATTACCTTATGCAAAATTTGTGAACTTGATGTTATGAAACCTTAGTATAGGGAAAAGATGATATTGATTGGTGATACTAGGATAACTATAATGAAATTCTATGAATTGGCTGATAATGATCAACAAGATGCTGAGAAATTTGCTTTGTTGTCGTTTTTGTTTTGAAGGTGAAACTTGGCTAAAACCATTCTTCTTGAGCGACTTCCTATTATTTGTTGTTGTATCCTTCATGAGCTGTGCTTTAAGACCTTTATGAGCAAGTTTCACCTGTTTTCACTTTGAAACTTGCTTTCAATGCCTTACGCATGCATTTATCATTTACAAGACCCTTTTTCGTCTTTTTTACTTTTTCGTCTTTGCCATGCTGCCCTCTAGGTATGTGCTTGGTCATCTACAAGTTACCTTTTGGATGTTTTGAACTTATCTTTTGATGTTTGAACCATGGGAACACACTTAAGAGTCTCTAATGCATTTTTTCATGTTCAAACATTATTGAAGTGGCTTGGGCATGCTCAAAGGAGCGAATCACACTTTTTGTTCTAATTGATCCCTTAAGTCATTTTCTCTTGTCGGATGGCTCTTAATGCATTTTTGGTTATGTTTCAATGTCAAGTTTTGATATTAAAGCTAAAAAACACCTCTTGAGTCATTGAAGTGATTTTTGACCTATTTGTCATTGATAGGAAGGTTTATGCATTTTTTCCACTTAAGTGACCATTCTAATTTGAAGTTGATTTGGTATATCTCTTGTTCTTTTCATCAAAATGACCAAAAGTGTTCCTTTTGACCTGCTACTACCTTTTCTCACTTAAAAACACTCAAGTTGGCCTGCTAAACACTTATCCTGCTTGATATTCATGCAAAAGTGATATTTTTCTTTGTGAGCACACGCTTGGAAAACTATGCACTTTTTTTAGTGTTATAAACATGATATTGTCCTCCTAGGTGCACTCGTCACAACTTATGCACCTTATGTCAGCTTGTTCATCAAAAGGTATCTATATTTTGTCTAAGCACATTCTAGGAGCCTTGACGATCATTTCCGTACCTCAGAATGCCGTTTCGTTTCCTTCACTGTCTAAGATTTTTTGTTGCCTTTGTTAATGCACTAGAAAACTACTTTTGATGGTGTTGCAAATGTGTTAGCTAAAAATGATGATGACAGCATTGATAACCATTGGGGAAATGGATGCGAATATAACTGAGAATTGAGAAATGGCAGGATTTCTAGCTGAAAGCATGATTCAGTACATTTCTTTTTGTATGAAAGCAACATTGTTCAAGGGCTATAGCTGTTTTATTTCTTGTTTGTAATCTATCTATTGTTTGGCTATTAGGATAATTAATACAATTCACAACCATTTGAGTATCCCAAATGGTCTGCAATCTTGAAATGATAATTGATTGATATATTCAATAAAGGAGAAATAGAGAATACGAGAAAATCTTTCCATAAGGGATACAATCTAGAATAGAAACACGAAGGACAAAAATGAATCTTCCTAAAGCTAACTAAAGATGAAAGACATAAAAGGAAGTTTCTAAATACCAACTAAGATGACCATTATATTATTACTATATTATTTCAATACCCTCCCTTAATGGTTATCCTTCTAACTACCCTACAAAAGACTTGACATAATTTTAAGGTCTTTAGTCTATGAATAAATAGAAGGCTGGCCCATTCTTTTCAAAATGCTTTGCAACATGAGCCTGCTGCTGAGACCCTCCCTGGTGCTGCAGAACTCTGGGTACGACCAAGTTTACTATAATCCTTCCACGTGATCTTGGGTAACAAAGCTATACCCCCCTTTTATCCAGAGACCCCAAGGTCCGCTTCAAAATACTTCACAGTTTTGAAGACCACTGATTTTGCCAAAAATTGTCAAAAATAACTACATCCATGATTTTGTTAAAAAGTTGTCAAAAATAAGAACACTGTTCGCCCTAGAAACCCTAGGTTAGTCCTAAAACAAACTACAAGAAACCACGATTTTATCCAAAAATCATAAAAAAAACTGTTGTAAGATAGCATCACGATTTTGTGGTAAGTCGTCAAACCCTTGATGCATTGTTGAAATCACACATGATTTTGTGAAAAAAGCTTTGTTGTTTTTTAGAAAAATGGCTAAACCTCATGAATGGAGAAAACCCACCATGATCTTTTTTTTTGGAAAAAATCACACAAAACTCTTCCGTGATTTTTTTGGGAAAAAAATCCGAAAACCCTCCAGCAGAGAAAGAACCCACAATTTTTCAAAAAATTGTGTAAAACACTTGAAAACCAAAAATCCTCACTATGGCTAAAGTTGTTCATTGGGCGGTAAAATAAGTGAGAAGGAGAAAAGCCTATTGCATTTTGGAAGACAGATGTTGAGCGGTTTGATTATAAAATTTTTGAGAATTATTTCGTAAACACTTGCATTGCAGTTTGCCAAGCGTCGGGAATTGATGTACAGTTCAAGATGCTTGTGCATCTCGATTCTCAAGATGTTGGCCACTGAAATTCAACACACATATAGCAACCTTTTCCTTGACTTTGTTTCGTATATTTCTAATGATATTCACAAAGCCCTTGTGGATATCAAGTAGGGTAGTCTTGTTGTTCAATTTCGGTGGTATTCTTGATTGTGCCATATTCTTTTGTACGGTGGAAGTAAGGTTTGTCCTTGCCCTTCGGGCCCAAAGCTGAATTTGAGAAAGGTAGATGAGCAGAATTAGAGTTTTCTTATTCAAGAATGGATGTATTTATGGGACATGCACTATGAGAGTTCCCATTATGTCATGTTTGAGGAATTCTTTGTCAAAATTGTGATGCAAAATTTGTGGTGCCTAATCAATTGGAGATTATTTAGCAGGGCGAGAATATTTTTTGAGGCTCCTTGAGCAAGAGTTCAAGTTAGGAGTGAACCACAATTGGGGAGACTGGTTTTTCTACCCCAGCTACATTGTCATTAGAGTTTATGGTGTCCCACTTAAACGCCATGTTTTGCCTAGAGATGTGCCAAATAGAATTGCTCTCCTAGCAATCATTTGGCAATTGAATGAGTTTAACAAGGCTCATTTAGGAAACCCAAAGAAAATCTCCTTCCTCCCAAAAAATATATTTCTCTGATTTTGAGATCACAGGATTAGGTCTCGACTTGGCATATTCCAAGTTACTGCCATATAAAATGGCTTTTGAAAAATTCAGAAAATGTGATCCGGAACACTTTATTGAATAGACCAAGGTCGGGGTGAGATTAGCAGCCTTTATTCATGACTGTGATTAGTTTGAGGACTTAATCAGAAATGCTTCTTCTAATGTCGAAGTTCAGAGGAGAAGAGAGATGGCAGAAGAAAAAACGAAGAAGATTGGCCCAACATTCAAAGTGGTACACATTGATTTTTAGGAACAAATTGTCAGCTCGTCCCCTAGATTGTTGGTTGAGGACAAGCTTTGGGATAGAATGATCAAAAACTTTGAAACAAGAGGAGAGGTAGGAGATGACGTTAGAGCATTGACACGCTCTACATTTCTATCTGATAATAAGTTTGTGCAGTCCTGAGAGTTCAGGGACTTTGTCCAAGAAAAAGGGAACAAATTTCCAATATACTCAGAGAAAGGTTGGCATCGGGGACTCTTGCAGACAGTGATATTGATAGATTTATAGCTGAAGTCTTAGACAAAGTTAATTTTTGTATATCAAAGATGACCCCTGAGGAGGCAAGACAAATTGTAAGTAATAGTGGATATTTGTTACTAGAAGGATGAAACCTCTCTTCTACAATTGTAGTGGACACCATAAGAAGGGAATCTTTAGACTTCCCAACTTTACCTACTGAAGAGCAATCTCAGGAGTTGTATTTTGGGTCATGTTATAGGTGTCAGTTTGAGGCATTGGTAGTGTGGTCAATATTTCTTGATGACCATATTCAGAAGGCCCAGATTATGAAGAGGGTAGGAGACCTTATTGGTAACTTGACTGTTATGAATATGAGGTCGACCAACACATCTGCAATGCTGTTAATAAAAGAGTAAGCGATTTATCAGGAAGCTGTTAACAAGCTTCAAGAAGATTTGAGTAAGTTAAAAATTGACAATGAAAAATTGCTAGAGTATAATAAAGAGGTATCACCCCTCCCTTCACATCCTACCTTTGTGTTATTTATGTAGACATGTGGATTCCGAGCACAGCTACAATAAAATCAACACAAACAACCTTCAAGTTTCAACACTGAGCACCAAGAATGTGAAATTATAAACAAATTGTAAATTTTTAAAAGTTGAACCTTTCCCCGAATTTGAATAGACAAAGGAAAAAAAAGTCTATTAAGTCTGCTGCTTTGCAATCACCCGGACCCTAATCTCCTTGAGCAGTGAGAACGACCATGTCCCTAGTCTTGAGTGCCTAGCTTTGTTTCAATTTTTTTTCACTGTATGAAAAATATGTACTTACTGTTCTGCATTCCTCTTATTTAGTAGAAAGGTGTGTTAAATGCCTTTTGATTGTAATTTTGCATTCCTTGAATTTAGTGGAAAGATCAATTGAAGGTGTCTGTTAGAGATGAGTGGGACCACCTTCTAAAGACATGTAACCATATTGCGGGTTCACCGTCTAAGACAAATGTTGGAACCAGTCTGGGACTTAGCAGGAACGACCTAAGGCATCCTATTAAGTTTTAAAGATTAAGTTCATTGGTAATTTATAATGAACATTAGGAAATAGGGACGGTCAACACAACAACATCAAGGGCTTTAGTCACAACTTGAAAGACTGTTAACTGGATGCAAGATATGCAAACTAATTAGTACGATTTAGAGCATATATGTGACAATTAGCAAATATCACGTGATTTAAGATCTAGTACAATTAAGAGTACATAGTTGACAATTTAGAGCAAGTGGGAACTGAAAACTAAACTAAAAATTAGACAAACTATTTCAAAGACTGGGAAACAAAGAGACTTTGATAATTTGAGTGCTTCATATATTGAATTCCTGTAAAGAGAATACACAATTTGGAGACAACAATATTGAATGTGATATTGTTTGCAACTCCATAAACTGTGTAGGATACTGTAAGACACCCCCTTGATTTGATCCAATTTCTTTTAATTTTGGCTCATGCAAATTTCGTCAAACAATTTGCTTGAAATGAAAATCTGAATTCTTAGTTTTTGATTGGTTCTCAGAATGCTGATGTAAATGTGTTTGATGTGGTGTTTGTTATCGTAGCTAAGTAATTCAAATAGGAAACAACATATAACAAATGCTAGCACAATAATATAGGGATGATACTCATGCAAGATGATAGAAGCAAAGTCTGATAACAATACAAACTTTCAGATTTTATTGATTTTATTAGCATAACAAACAGATTACAAACATTGCAGACCTGGTATCTATTTTCAGAACTGATGCACAATGGAATGATACCCTCATTCATGCTCCAAATGTGATGCTTCAGATTCCTTTGAGGTGCAGCTAGAAGCTGTACTGTCTCTTTGACTGATAGGAGTTGTCCCTAATGAGCCTCAGACCTATACAGTCCTGTGCCATCTCTCTAAACCCTATTACAACACCTTTGATAGAAGGTTCAGATATGTATGGCATGAATACAACAGTTGTAAGCTGTACGACACTCCTGACAGCTTCTAGACTTTTGTACTGTTGTGTTTCAGACTTATACAGCTAGCAATCTCAGTTTATAGACTCTTAGCACTCACGACCAGCATATAGAAATGGATACCAGACATTACTAGTTCGAACAGCCTGTTCAATACCTCAAATCAAACTTTTCCAACTCTAAGATCTCATGAAATGAAGTACTAACTGTATTACATAAACATATCTTTACCTTAGTGCTCATGGAATCCCATAAACTCTCCATTATGCATCTCTCAACATAAAAGAGAATGTTAGCAAGAAGGGTTTTCATCGTCTAAGCCCAAAATATGAGTTCTCCAAACAATTTCGTAAACTTCATATATTTTCCAAGCATATTGAAACATATCTCTTCATTCCTTTTTATATTGTTTTCACATGAGCTCTCACACTTGTTTCGTCAACGTGGTATAAAAACATAACACGTTTTCCTTTCCCTATTTTTTCGGGATTTGTTTTTTCCTCCTATTTTCTCACGACTCCTATTTTCTTGCGACTCCTATTTTTCTGCAGCTCTTGTTTTCTCATAGTTGCTATTTTTCGGTGTAGTGTACCCTATTTCGCGAGTGTCACTTTTCAGAGGATTAGCCTATTTCCTAACCCTCATAGGCTAATGGAGTTGTTCAGAGGGTCCAGTTGGCAGAGTTGGCGGCCAATTCCCACTCCAAGGCCAGGGATGTTCAGGATTGCTCTTCGTTTGAGTCAGATTGACACACTATTTATAGTAAGTGTCTATTTTGGGTAAGTCAGAGTTTCTATCTTTAGCAGGGCACTTGGACATTTTGCTAGCAGTATGGAGTTGCGGTGACATTGACAGAGCTTCCAGTTTGGGACTTACTATTTATAGTAAGTCAATTTATGGTCAGAGCTATTTTTGATAGGGGCACCCGGAGTCATGGTATGCACAGTAATTAGCTCACTCGTCAGTTGGCTTAGTTTTAGGGACTTACTATTTATAGTAAGGCAGTGGATGAGAGAGAGGGACCTTTACTATTTTTAGTAAGGCAGTTGGATGCACAATGGATAGAATGGTTAACTCCCAGATTCAGACGGAAACAAGTAATAATGATTATTTTTGGAGTTATGTAATTTATATTATTAATAAAGTAATACTTTATTAATAATTAATGATAAAGTGCAATTATAAAGTTATATTTTCACTTTATGTGATTGGGGCCACTTAATGACTTAAAAGCCATTTAATAAAGTGGATCATAATGATATAATATAACTCTATGGTTTAAGTGGACTTTATTTAACATGGAGTTTTAAATGTTTTAAAAGTATACTTTATAATAAGTGATAGTGTTATTTAAAAGGGGAGACATAAGTGTTTAATAAAGTATACTTTATATTTTAATGTGTGCATCAAAAGGAGGGGAATATAATTAAATATTTTATTTCAAACTTGCAACAAGTTCACATGATAAGTTATACGGGGTGTAAGCTTGAAGCTTGATTGTTATTTGGAGATTTATAAATACCTTAAAAGGAGAAATCGATTCATACTACGCATTTGATATTATTGAATTGTGTGAAGAGAATTTTGAAACAAGGGTTTCATAGTTTAAGTACTTTGAATTGGTGTAATATCCAGTGAATTGTGCAAACGGCGATGGCTTTACTTAGAGGCCATGATTGGGTTTATTGGTGAAGAAATATCAAGGGTTTGTGCATATATTTGATGCTTATTCATTGCAGACATGTGGATCATCATTGGCAGCCAAATAAAAGAAGATTGCAAGTTTTAATCTTGCTGCTGCAGTGATGCTACAACACCCGCACTACAGTAACCCGTGAACAGTAAATTGCTACAGTGTTTTTGCATTTCAATTGAAAGGTGCAAGGGTTTAAGTACAGATTTTTGAATAGTATTCCTAGAATTGATTGTGGCAGCCATTGCAATTATTACCAACATTAAATATTCATTACCAACTGTTATCTATAGGTTCATACATTGTTGCTGTACATTTCCAGATTTTATAATTAAAGCTTGAGAACCTTCGGGCATGAATTGTTAGTGAAAAACATTGTAAATATTTATATATTATGCTCAATAAGAATCATTGTAGCTCTATTTCATTTCTAGAATATTTTATATTTGCAATGTTATTATATCTTGCCTAGCAAAAGGTTTATTTTTGTTAATGTTTGTAGCTTGAGTCCTATGATCTTTAGAATACATATAATATATGTTGATTAATAATAATATAATATATATGTTATTATTATTATTAATCATATGAAATTTAATACTTAATATAAAATTATTATATTATTCTTAATTAATAATTGATTGATGAAATATTATAAGATTGATGAAATTATAATTAATGGGAAGAGGCATGTCCTTTCGTATAAATAATAATGAATAGACATGTCTCATGAAGGGACATGTCCCTCCTATCCTCATTCCGAATGTAAATGAAAGAGAGATTGTTGCATTTGGAAAATACATACAACATAGAGTGTTATTACATTTGCATCTATCCTAAAACTTAACATGGTATCAGAGCCAGGTTGCAAATGTAAGAGAGTAGTTGTTGATGGTGAATGTGTGACTGTCTCAGAAAATATAGTCTTGGTAAAAGGACCATATCTCACAAATCCACTGTTGAATTTTGCTAAATTTCAGATATGTTGGTGAAAACCTAATTTTAGAGAATCTTACCAAAGCGATTAGAAAGAACGTCTTGGATTCAAAATTTATGACAGAATATGTACGGGTCTATGTGAAATTCCTGAAAGCGACTTGCATTAAAGAGATATATTAATTTGTTATGGTCGTGGTCAAGCAATAACAAAGAAGCATGCATTAAAGCAAGGGTGTATCTTTCTATAAAGAAATCATCAATTATATAGTGTCACCTCTCTTGGATAAATCAAGTCATTTCATAAGAAGACATGAGAATTGTTCAAAGATATAAGAGTGGGAATTACATTGTGGGGGGACAATAATAACCAATGTTACATTTTCATTTGAACCATCTTTAGTGGAGAGTGAGAAAATGGTGATCATCCATTCTAGGCTTTCACTCTGCATGAAGGTCATCGACATGCCTAGCACGAACAACATTATGATCTCCTGCAATGTGTCCATCGCAAACAACTTCAAATTTTGATGAGAGTTGATATTTCCTATATGGGCTCACTTACAAAAGGAAATATTTGAAACTTAAGATAAGTATTTCAATTTTCATTAATGCACATGAATTATTGAGTTTTAAATTTATGCTATAATATTGGCTAGTAAAATCATGTATGCTTCTATCTTTGGTATTTCTGTATGAGATAGTTTAGTTTATAAGCTATTTGTAATCTCTCTCTAACATACCTTCAGGACAGAAGCACAAGAAATTGTTTTCAGAGGGAGTTTGACTCTTCTGAGGTAACTTTGGACGAGGAGCTAAGAAGATTGATATCAGACTTAGAGGGAGTTTGACATTTCATCACAAGCAATCTTGGATGTGTTGTCGGGATATTTGAATGTACCGGTTATTATATTAATAAAGTATTATGTTAGCCTCGGTCGTTAGTGACCGAGAGGTTAGATAGTTACGTCACGACGTTTCGGTCGTGGCCCTTCGGGTAGTTTATATACCCTCTCGGAGGATGGACACGGATATATTATGGTATGATCATTATGATGTAAATGTACTTGCCAGTCTGGAATGATTAATGAAAGTATTTATTATTCTATGATATATTCTGTGATTATTATATTTCCTGTACTATGTCTATGCATTATTAAGTTACCTGTGACGGTAAACAGGATGATCAACAAATTGATATCTGCTCAATGAGTTCTTTTCTGTGAGAGAAGTTCGAGGTGAAATCCCTTGTTTTCCCCCTCTGTGCTGAGGCATGATGGATGTCATGTGTGTGAGTCCATATTTTTAATGGGCCTGCCCCCTGTGTACATCATGAGGAAGTGACGACTTCCAAATGATTATCACTTGTATTTGTAAGAGTTATTGAAAGGT
>MU227649.1:12542194-12610376 GCA_018584345.1 Thuja plicata
TATTAAATTATTATATTATTCTTAATTAATAATTGATTGATGAAACATTATAAGATTGATTAAATTATGATTAATAGGAAGAGGCATGTCCTTTCTTATAAATAATAATGAATAGACATGTCCCATGAAGGGACATGTCTCTCCTAGCCACATTCCTAATATAAATGAAAGAGAGATTTTTGCATTTGGAAAACACATGCAAAATAGAGTGCTATTACATTTGCAGCTATCCTAAAACTTAACAAATATCAACACCATCACTAAGCTCTTTACCAATCCTTTGTAGCGCATTTAACTACCATTGTCCATCACTCTGTAATGTTCCAAACCCTGGTTAACTGGAAACTTTCCAAATATTCCTTTGTTAGGTTAGTACAGCTTCTGTACTTGGGCCGTACGGTGTGATGTTGATGGCCGAACGGTGAGAATGGGTTGACTGTACAGTAAGAAAGGAAGGCCTTACAGTAAGGGTGGTGGTCGCACAATAAGAGTTGAGGCGGTACGGTGTGAGGGCTGTGCGATGGGGATGAGGGCCATACGGTGTGAGTTGAGGGCCGTACAGTGTGGGGTGAGGGCCGTACAGTGCAGACTGTGGTAAGAATGGTGTCCGTGATGTTTCCAGCCTTAGATACACTCAGATCAATTTAATATACTCCGTAAGGAACTTTAGTGCTCAATACAATTCTGGAACCAGTACTTGCAAGAGGAATAGTAATATTATTAATTGATAGCGCTTCAGATTTGCCAGATCCAAACCAGAGAAAAAGCAGAATAGGGCGAGGGTTGAATCCCACCGAAACTGCAAATACCAAATAGGGAGGGTCTTTCACCTCCAAAATGGCTTTCAGCAAAATTCCAACAGTAATTCGCAATTACAAATAAAATATCAAAACTCAACGTGAGAAATACATCCTACACGCCGGTCATAAATACTCGTCGGACAACTCCCGAGGTGCACAAATAAAGCTGACACGGCAACACCTATACCTACGCTAAAATAAAAGATGGGCCCGAGATAAACTAAATCGATCGGAACCCAAATACAATTATTATTAATTATTTGGTGATGGGGATATTACAGTCCTCCCGTCTAGAAGAGAGTAGATTGCTATTTTGTTATGAAATTTAAGACGAATTTGTGTATGTGGGTGTGTATACAAGGAGAAAAAGATTTTTCAGTTAAATATTCAATTGGTCAAGCTATGCCTGAATGGAAGTAGTTAGCATATTGTAATGACTATGACCATGGTTATCATTAAATTATATGACTTTAAAAGTGCATTTCATAGTTTTTAGTTGTTGATCACGACCATTCTTTATATTATTCAAGGTTACCCCAAGTTTTTGGGATGGGGATGGCAGGTGATGAGTTTCTAGATGAGAAATATTTTTGCCAAGTTTTGGGTGGGTATATAAAATATAGTGAAAATTTAAAATATAAATGGAAATTTGCATATATACATTACATTCATATGAAAACATGGATAAAGCATGCAATATAAATATCATAGAGCCTTAACATACAACATTTCAATAGTCAACACTCAATATGCATTCATAATTCGAACTTCATTGTCAGTATGCATGTAATATTGAAATAATACAATACAAAACTGAAATACACCCAATGACATAATTCAAAATTCATTGTCAATAGCAACAAAAACAATAATCCACCTTCCATATTGAAATACACTACTATCATTTAAATCTGACATAAATTATCAGTGTATACATCATAGTGTTACAATTGCTTTGTAGTATAATCATTCACACAGTAGTGCCAGTACATGAAATAACATTCCTATGAAATACCAACATAAAATACCTTGGAAATTGTGTTGGAGTTGACTGTTTATTCACTCCAGAAAGGGCTGCTATAGATACTGGATCAAGTATATGTCTCCGAATGCTTTTCTAACTCTATACCACATTCACCAATGATCTAAATTGGGCTTACACCCCTGAAACTAACCTCCAGCTCATTGTAAGTGAATTCATATTAATATGAACAGATCTGCTATACAATTTTGATCTTGATATAGGTATGTTATAGCAAGATGACACCTTGATGCAACCTGCAATATTCACCAAATCTTCTAGAAAGGACCCAAATCAACCTAGAACCAACCCAATGCTGATGTATTGCAACAAAATGACATGAAGATGCAAGTTCTAGGTCTATAATGCACTTTTCAAACTTTTCCAACACCTTGCAAACACTCTATATGATTATGAGCGTGTAGCATGATTGTAACATCATTCCTAATTTTACGATTCTTAATGGATTGTTGCCAAAATCTACTAGAAATTTTATTTTTTTCCAATACTAATAAGAGGTTCCCAAATAGCAGGAATTAGCTACCAAACAGTTTTAAGCATGTTAAGGTGAACTTGGAAGGAGGGGCCCACTTTAAAATTAAAAAAGAAAGATTTTTATAGAAGAAAAATGTGTTTTTAAAGTGTTGACACCACCTTTTCCGTCGGGGACAGTCAAGGGACGTTCAAGGCATCCTTGGCCATCCTTGGTGTATTCAAACGTCCTAAAAAAAAATTGAAGTCATCCCTGAGTTTTTGAAATGTTCCCAATGATTTTTGACAGATTGGGTACATGGAGGGGATGTCCCTTGGCCATCCCAAAGTCCCTGGATCTTTTTTGGTATGGGGACGAGGGTTTTAGAGCTCGTGACGTGTCCCCAGGTAATATAAATATTATTTAATTCATGTTCTAATGCTGGTAGTGGCCGAATGGGGTCATTTTCTCAATTTATTTATGCATGCTGCTATCATGGTTGTTGTGGCTAATGGAGTTATCCCTTACTCCTACCTATTCATACATATTTTGATGGCTATGTATGGGAGAGACATCTTTTTCTTTCTCTTTAGAAAATATTTTTATCAGAGAAACGACTCAGCTAGACTTGGCTAGTCAGAGGTGAGCTAGGCTGGTTGAGTCTGGAGGACTTTGCCTCGAACTCAGCTGAGCCTTTCCCAGACTCACTGAGTTTGGATTTGTTGTAGCGCTTCATTTGATTTTCTTCAAGGGCAATGGTTGATCTTGTTTCAATCGTGGTTGTCCCCTAAGCAATTGAATTTGGTGTTGAATGGTATTGAAAGATGACTCCTGAGAGTTTAAGGTGTTAGGCAGATTAGAACATCCTAGAACCAATGTATTGTGATGACCCTCGATTAAATGATGTAAAAATCTTATATTGATGTAATTCCAATCTCATCAGCAATACAAAGGTTAACAATTCACGCATTATCATTAATAGATATCTAGTAAATAACCCCTATATAAAATATTAGTGAATGATTAATGTAATGTCCCCATTTTGAGATGATATAGTTTATGAGTGGATTAGCCTATTATTGGCCCTCGTAGGCTAAGTTAGAGGGTTAGAGGGTCCTAGTTGGCTGAACCAGAGGCCAATTCCCATTCCAGAGGACTAGAGAGTTTGGGGTTGCTCTTCGTTCGGTTCAGTTTGGTACATTTACTATTTATAGAAAGTCAGTTTCATGCAGTTACTATTTTTCGGAGGGCACTTGGATGTCTTGCATTTGTAGTATATATCTGGATTTATAGGTGATTCCTTGGAGGAGATTTTATAGTCCGTGTTCACGTTTATTTTGTTATTAATAAAGTTGTACTTTATTAATAATATATTATAAAGGCCAATTATAAAATAATTAAGTGTATGGGCCAAGTTATATAATTAATGTGCATTTGATGACTTCATTATAAAGGGAGCACATTAAATATATTAAACCAAGGGTCAAGGCCATATAGTAAAAAGAAAATGTTTTAATGTGAAAAGGCAATGGTAAAATTGAACCATGTGGAGACTAATATAAAAAGCTTCTCAAGGGAAATTGATTCATTATGTTATGATTGCGTTGACCTGGTTTGGGGTATGTTCTTGGGAATTGTGAAGAAGCTAGGGTTTCTTTGTATTAAGGAATCACAACTTGTGACAGATTGTGTGGATATTTTGGAACAACCGTCCTTGACTAACGACAACGTGAGCCTCTTGAGCAAGGTGTTTAGCCTCTAGACTTGATCACATAGGAACTTGGGGTTTCCAATCACTTCAAAATTTGGCATGCAAGGTATTACTCTCAATGTATGGTGATTTCAAAGCATTTCAGCAGACTCCTACAACCAATGTTAATATCTAGGTTCCTATAATTGTTGCAAGTGCAAATTCAATGTCAATAATTTGCAATGTCTGTCAATTATTATTTATCAATTGAAATAATAAATCTCTATATCAAATAGTTAGTATTTGGACTTCATTCTGTACAATGCCAGTTATTTTCAAAACTCAATAAAGCATCAAACTCCAAAAACACAAAGGAAAATACAAAACATTGCAAAGACTTAAAAAATTGGTCAATTGTCAGTGAGATTAGAGATTGAGCAAGGAGGGCTCCTTACAGTTGTATCAGAGCAGTTTCCAGCCACCGTGTTTGGGTTTGATTTAAAAAAAAATCATTAAGCTCACACAGTGGATATTTGAGTGACCAACACTCTTGTTTGTTTGGGTATGGGAAAGTGGCATAGATTGGAAAAGATCATTAAGGACCTTGCTCAAGCTCAACAGAGGTTAGGTTATGATTTGCAATGTTATGAATATTATCTTTTGAGGAAATCCAAACACTCATCCACACCTATAAGTAAAGATTCAACACAATATTACACTAAGAAAAATGTTGTGGAAGGATCTACAAATGTTGGCATGCAAGTTGGAAGCGTCAAAGATGGGGAATGTGTAGAATATACAAGCGCTAACAGTTCTTTTTTTTGTAGCAGTAGTCAAAATTCTTTGCACTATCATGAGGTAACAACCATTACTTGTGTAAAAGATGGTCGTATGGAGTTCCCTAGTATTGACACTCAAGATTTGGGTGTTAGAAATGAATTATATGATGCAGATTCATGCCACAACAAATCTGATTTTGCAAATCAGACCTTGGAAAATAAATTAGAAAATTCATTGATTGGCAATGAGTCCCAGGATCAGGTTTTTGATGGGCATGCAACTACCTTGGAAGAGGAAGTGTGCGAAGACATTGTCAAATCAGCAGTTTCTATAGTGTCTTCTGAGCCATCCTATGAGGTTGATAGCAGCAGTACCTTCGTTGGTGATGTGTGCACTGATAATAGCACACATGATGCTGCTTATCGTGAGGGGAGCTTACGCTCTATTGCTCTCTTTAGAGAGAAGGGCAGGGTGTTAGAGGAGTATGATATGATTCAAGAGTGTGACACGTCTCATGACTAGCAGTTCGAAGGTGTACAACTTAGATCAGCACAGTGGTGAAAGTCACATTGTGAACAACCCTTTGAGGCAGATGCTGCATGGTCTTATGACAATTCGCTTTTCGAGGTCGATGTTGACCACTCTCTTGAGATGAGCGTTCTTGATGTTTCGGATCCTACTTGTGCATCAGGATCTCAGATAAGCTCACTGGGGGGTTTTTAGGTGTTTACACAGTAAGGAGTGCCTAGAGTTTTACTTTTGATCCTCATGTACATGACCTCTTTCAGATGCATAGTTCAGTGGTGCATGTGTTAGGCAGCGTGTATAGCAGTCCATCTTCCGTAGCTTTGGGAAATAAACTTTGCCAGCCTTCCGAGTTGCTTCCCTTTGAGTTGTTCCCTCCTGTGACACCAATGGTTGGTATTGATTGGGTTCAACAGGTACTATTGGTTATTTAGGCGTTGGGGTTATAGGAGCTAGTTGGTATTAGCCAGGACATTACACAATTCTACCCTTAGGATCTGGGTGGACTAGTGTGTATCTGGTTTCTGAGATTGCTTGGGGACAAGCAATTTCAGGGAGGGCAGACTGTAATGTCCCCTTTTTGAGATGATATGGTTTATGAGTGGATTAGCCTATTATTGGCGCTCGTAGGCTAAGTCAGAGGTTTAGAGGGTCCCAGTTGGCAGAACCGGAGGCCAATTCCCATTCAAAAGGATAGGAGAGTTCAAGGTTGCTCTTCATTTTGTTCAATTTGGCACACTTACTATTTATAGTAAGTGTCTATTTCAGGAAAGTCAAGATTCCTATCTTTAGTAGAGCACCTGAACGGGTTTGTGGCAGTGTTGAGATTTGGCACCCTTGGCTTGAGTAGTTATTCAAAGACTTACTATTTATAGTAAGTCAGTTTCGCGTAGTTACTATTTTTGGCAAGGCACTTGGATGTCTGGCATTTGCAGTATATATCTAGATTTATAGTTGATTCCTTGGAGGAATTTTTATAGCTTGTGTTCACAATTATTTTATTATTAATGAAGTCGTACTTTATTAATAATATATTATAAAGGCCAATTGTAAAATAATTAAGTGTATGGGCCAAATTATATAATTAATGTGCATTTGATGACTTGATCATAAAGTGGGTACATTAAATACATTAAACCAAGGGTTAATGCCATATAGTAAAAAGCAAATGTTTTAATGTGAAGAGCCAATGCTAAAATTGAACCATGTGAAGAATAATATAAAAAGATTCTCAAGGGAAATTGATTCATCATGTTATGATTGCTTTGACTTGGTTTGAGGTATGTTCTTGGGAATTGTGAAGAAGCTAGGGTTTCTGCAATTCTTTGCATTGGAGGGCGACAATGATTCTTCAATGTTTTTAGCACTCTGAGATGGTAGAAGATCCATCGATATTGTGCATTCAATGATTGCTTCACCTAGGAGCCATATTTGTGCTTCAACTGCATAATTTAGGGAGAAGTTGAATAGTTTTTTAGTAGTAATAATTGCTGGGCTTGTGATTGGCGGCCAGCATTAAGGAATCATAGCTTGTTACAGTTTGCGTGGAGTTTTTGGAACAACTCTCCTTGACTAACAACCACGCGAGCCTCTTGAGCAAGGCGTTTAACCTCCGGACTTGATCGCATAATAACTTGGGGTGTCCAATCACCTCAGAGTTTGGCATCGAAGGTATTACTCTCATTGTATGGTGATTTCGAAGCATTTCAATAGACTCCTACATGCAACGTTAATATCTAGGTTCCTTTAATTGCTGCAAGTGCAAATTCAATGTCAATAATTTTAATGTCTGTTAATTATTATTTATCAATTGAAACAAGAAATATCTGTTGCAAATAGTTATTATTTGGACCTCATTCTATGCAATACTAGTTATTTTCAAAACTCATAAAAGCATCAAACTCTAAAAACACAAAGGAAAATACAAAACATTGCAAAAACTTCAAAAACTGGTCAATTGTCAGAGATATTAGAGATTGAACCAGCAGGGCTCCTTACAATTAATATTGATGTAGCATAATATATGATTACATAATATAATATTCATAATGTAATATTAATACAGGGCAAATATTATATAATCATAATATAAATATTATATATATATTATCTCAAATATACGTATGAAAAAGTAATATGTGACAGTACATTATAATCAAACACTAATACGCTGTCGACCCCAATAAACCACAAGTCGCGACTCTCCCATCGCTCCTCATGACATATATAAGGGAATCATCGAAAGGCACAAACAGGGAGATACAAAGATTATCGTCAACACATTACTTAACCTACTTAGCCATACATAAAGAGACAACAACACGTTCAAAAAAGGGAAGGAAAACACGACTATCACTCAACGTGGATAGGAGAAAGAAAAACAATAGGGAAGACACTAATCACCGAACCGGATTAGAGAGAACAACGAAATCCAGTAGTCGCTTGACTTAGAATTTCTGTGGCAAGGTATATCCACCCAAGAGAAGGGATATCGAACAAGGGACGAGTCACATATGGTGGTGGTAATTGAGTCTGAGACATCCGACAAAGGAAGCACACAAGGGCCGTTTTCACCTTCCGTCACCACAGGAGTACAAAAGCCATCCGTTCACACCTTAAATTGATGTCCTAGGCAATATTAGTAATTGTCCATTAACCGTGGCAAGCCAACACCATCTTGATTTCAGAGAGCTCTCCCCTTCTTGATTAGGTGCGGCCGCTTATGAGTTGAAATTACCTGAGAATAGTAGGATCCACAATGTCTTCCCCGTGTCCAAATTAAAAAGGGTTGTTGGACAACACATTGCTCCGTGTGTTGAGCTACCACTCTTGGATGATGAAGGACAACTCATTCTAGAACCAAAGATTATTCTAGATACCAGAGAAAAGAGGTTAAGAAATAGTACAATTACTGAATTCCTTGTTAAATGGAAAGGGTTACCAAAAGAAGATGCCACTTGCGAGAAAGAGGACTTTAAAATGCTTGAGGACAAGAAAATTCGAGACGAGGGGACTGTGATGACCCTCGATTAAATGATGTAAAAATCTTATGTTGATGTAATGCCAATCTCAGGAGCAATACAAAGGTTAATGTTTCACACATTATATTAATAGATATTATTAAATAGCCCCTATATAAAATATTAGTGAATGGTTAATGTTGATGTAGCATAATATATTATTACATAATATAATATTAATATGGGGCAAATATTATATAATCATAATATAAATATTATATATACTATATATTATCTGAAATATACGCATGAAAAAGTAATATCCTCCCTACTTGGTTTTTGTAGTTTCGGTGGGAGTAACTCCTCTCCCTATTGTGCCCTTGGTCCGAAATTGTTGTAATATGAAGTGCTATCATTATTGAATACAAATCCCTTCTTGCATGTGCGAATCTTCATCTCTGATGTAGTCGATCATTTCTGTGGTTTGCAATCGGTATCGATCATTATATGTTTGATTATTCACAATTGCCAATACATATACGACATCACAAGCCATCAACCCGATTACATACTTCCTCGCCAAACCCATACATATCACACGCTTAAGCACTGTTTGCCGTGGAGACACTGACGTACGGTTGGCGTTCCTCACTGACCGTACGACATAATAGACACACCGTATGGGTGGAACAAGTCCACCGTACGATAATATTTGAAGTCGGTCATTGTACGACATCTACCGTATGTATATGCATTACTAGACTCACCATACGGCTGGGCACGAAGAAAAACATTGTTGACCAAACATGGAGTGTACAGATAGGTGTGGGAGTCGTACGTAGAAGTCCGTACGGAATCTCACCGTGCAGGCCATACGCTGGCAGGCTTGGCCGTACGGAAGCCATACTGAGTTAGGAGGACTGTCATGAGCCATAGTTGATGCATATATGCATATAAATTGACTTGAATGTTGCTAAGCCTTTACTTAAATAATCAAGATTAATAATATTATTTATCAAAAAATAATATAATCAAATGAATAATTAATATTCTAATCAATACCAATAATATTATTAATTAATATAATGCTAATAATTAATCAATATATTAATACAATTAATATTATAACTAATTAATAAATATATTATTAAACATTGATGTTAGTCTATAATCAACAATATTATTTATCAATACAATATCAACCCATATTTAATAAAATTACAATATTAATCTTTCAATGTATCTAAATAATATCATAATACTAATTTAACAATATCATAATATTCATAATTATGATATATTATCACTATTTCAAAATTATATTTCAATTTGAACATTAATAATAATAATAACAAGTAATGATCAATTCTTAATATATATATAATATAATTAATCACTTACTAATATTAATATCAATTCATGCTGCAATTTAATATCCCATACTATTCTTGCTTACGTGGAGATTGGTTTCTAAATAATTATGGACAATTGTTAAGGAATGGGGGTTAGTCAAATTACAAGTCACTGCTAAATATGAAGATGCGATAAAGAAACTAATCTACCACATCTAGTTTTCCATACCATATGGGCAATAATCAACCAACACATTTAATAGGTATTCAAGAAGACAATAATACCTAGGGAGACGTCACCTTTAAAAGAGAATTAATTACGAATTAAGAGGGCCAACGATCACTAACTATATAAGAGCGAAGGGACATGATTACCTTTCAAAGGGACATAACCTTTAACAGAGATGGAAGTATAAGTTAAAGCTTCAAATAACAAGCTAAAAAAAGGGGGGAAAAACATTCGGAACTTCTTATTTTTATATCCATATTTAGATCGCTCAAACTAAGCAGCAGATTATTAGACTTTGAACGATCAGGAATGTGTTTGAAGAGGAAGATATCAGCTTATATATTATATCTGGTGTTCTAAGAAAGATATCAGAGGGAAATGAAGGAAATACGTCCAGCATTGACAGGAGAAATATGTCCAGCATTGACAGGAAACCATTAAGGGAGTTCATATCTATCGTCTGTGTTATTGAAGAGTATATATATATATATATATATAGGCTGGTAAGTATCATATGACAGTATATGGAAATACTGTAGCTTATCTAAGAATCAATTCTGAATTACATATTATTTTGAGTGAATATATTATGAATAAGGAATGCTTTTATGAGCTAATATATATGTATAAATACATAGACACATATATATTATTATATGTATTAATAACAGTATAATCATATATATATATATATATATATATATATATATATGTATATAACACAGTGTGTGTGTGTATATATATATATATATATATATAATCATTGTAGATTTACAGGTATAATTTCTTCAAATATAAATTATACCTGTAAATCTACAATGATTATATATATATATATATATATATAATTCAGATTTATAAATATAAAGAAATTGAATGAACATTTTTGACGTGCACGAATAAAATTATAAGTATTATAAATTATATATATATATATATCTATATATATATATTTCAGAATTATAGCTATGAATTAACTATAAGGACTTCTTTCATTAATTTATAATTAATGTGATATTAATTTATATGAAATTCAAAAATGATTAAAGAATTGTGACTATGATTACGTAGAGATTTTAAAGGGGGATCAGGACCCCATTGAGCCAGTACATACTGATGACCCATATATGCACATGTAATTAAGCCTTGGATATGGAAAGTCCCTACCAAGAAGAGGAACGGGTCATTTATTGACCAGCCTAAGAGCCTTGGATAGGGAATGTCCCTACCAAGAAGAGGAATGGGTCATTTATTGACCAGCCTAAAAGCCTTGGACAGAGGACACTCTTCCAAGAAGAGGAATGGACCCAATAATGGTCAGCCTATAAGCCCTGAGTGATGCGCTCCAGTGGACGACGACAAGATCGGGCCAAAGGATTATAGAAGATCCTTATTAAGGTCATGAGCTTGACATGACAGGCTTCGCTCAGGAAGTCCCTAAGGATGCGCTCCAGAGGACGACGACAAGATTTAATTAGAGGAACAAAAGGGTCCTTATTAAGGTTATGAGCCGGACCTGGTAGACTTTCTTTTGGAGGGGTTAGTAATGGGGTAGATAGCTAGTTAATTAGTTTTCTTTGTATATATTTATCTTCAAATTGTTCTTGCTAATATCTCTTTTGTAGGTTTACCTTTAAAGAAATGAACCCGGAATATTGGGGACATTACAGAGGACGCATAGGTTCCCTGTGTGTAGAGGGTCGTACACTGCCAATCTTGCGCCTTACATATCAAACGCGGTCGGGGACATTAGAGTGGTATCAGAGCTGGTGATTATGCTAGTCTGTTGGGTAGTGGATGCAGAAGGAGCACATAGTATACACCAGAATGAGATACTGTTCTGCGGACAAAATAGGGGACCCAGATGATCTTGCCACCGAAGTCATGACATTATTAAGGGAACTAATTAGAAGCCAGGCTCAGCTCAACGAAACAATGGCCAGAGGGGAACAACGACAAATGATCATGGAGGACACATTGCGACAATTGGCCCTGGGTAGAACAAATGGACATCAGATTGGACAAAGCGATACTTCGGTCACTGTAAGGTTAAACCCACAACGCTCACATTCCTGACCATTGATGCCGACATTTCCCCTGAAAACGGAAGCGCCTCGAGGAGAGCAAGAGCTCACTTTCCAGAGTTGCAAGAACAGTTGAATCAAGATTGGAGGAATGCAAATCTTGAGGGAGATTTATCCTTCAGGGATTATGTTGAGCTTCGGATGAAATAGTCGGGCGGCAGAAGTCGTGGCTACTACAACGATGGTATCAAACAGAAGGTTGGCAAGATTAATTTGTCATCCTTTGATGGGATCAGAGCAACATCGACACGAGCATGGGTACGAAAAGAAGATTTCCTACTTCCATGTTAAGCAAATGCCTAAAGATGAAGCCATCAAATTTGCAGCACTTCACTTGGAAGGAGTCGCTCACAAATGGTGGCATCATGGGATGGTTACCCTCTGCCACGATCAAGTAACTTCATATGCTGAATTCACGGAGAGGGTTATAGATCGTTTTGATGGAAAGGATCTAAAACTCAACTTCAAGGAGTTGGCCCAATGGAAGCAATTTCGACCTATGGACGGTTACATTACAGAATTCCAGAGACTGTCCGTGTTGGTGACAGATATCTCGGAGAGGAGATTGGTGGTTTTATTCATGAACGAGTTGATGGAACCTTTGAAGGGTTGGGTGAAAGGGTTCAACCCCAGCACGCTCAAGGAAGCAATTAAGAAGATGCGTGACATGGCTACATTGTCTTCCTCCAGAAATTATTGACATACCAAACCACCCCTCGCCCCTAAGGAGAAGTATAACAAAACCTTTCCGAAGAAATCACTATATGAGGCCACAAAATAGGAGCTCAGAAGGAGGAAGCTCCGCTACACCTGCAAGGAACCATGGGAGCCAAGACACCGATGCTTAGGCAAAGGGAAGATTCATTACATTGAAGTGATGTCCGATGGCGAGGAGTGTGGGGAAATTGAGCCACCAAAGGAAGAGTCTAGAAAGGAGATAAGTTAGGCGAAGATAATTTCTACACTGGTACGGAGGGGAGGCGCCATTGTGACACTGGCAGGTACTCCAAGGTGTTGTGTGTTTCGGGTGCGCGGTACACTTCAAGGGCAACTATTCTTAGTCATGCTCGATAGTGGGGCCTCGCTCAACTTCATAAACTCATCACTCGTTACCTGAAGAGGTCTGCATAAGGAGGAACATGAAGGGTTCGAAGTCAAGGTAGCCGGAGGAATTCTCTTGTCATTTACTCATTTGGTTCCACAACTGAGCCTCACCACGGGAATCTATATGGTGACAAATGATTTCTTTGTGATAGATCTAGAAAACATGGATGTCATACTGGGCATTCAGTGGATGGAGACCCTCGAACAATACACACAGAGCTTCAAAAGGATGGAGTTCTCATTCGAGGTGGATGACAAGAAGGTGGTTATGAGAGGAATGTCGAATGGCAGCCCGAGAGAGATTTTTGCCAAGCAAATGGAAGCCATTTTCAAACATGATGAAGTTGTCTGGGCAGCACATTGCTTGATCTCAACGGATCCTGTGAAAGGGCAACAAACATACTATGTGATATCCCTACAACACACCCAGCTGTACGACACACTCCTCTCCACACCCCCGAAGGCACTCTCAACTGTACGGTTTTCACTGGGATGTCGCGAAGGTGGTATTCAAGTTGGCACCCTGTCCGTATGGTCTATTAGTCTGTACGACAATCCCCTTGCAAGCGTACAAAAACAAATATGGCTTGGTGGTAATCTTGTGGGTCCACCTCTTACTTGTACGGTGACTCCAATGTCCGTACGGTGATGAACTCCCGCACGGTCTTCTTAATTCCCCATATGACACTATTTATACTCATACCTTCGTACGGTGTTGACCGTATGATCACACCTCCGGTATTCCTCATCCGCACTTTGACTTCCAATCTGTACGGTAGGACCACTTCACACTCGTACACAATATTATGTCGTCTTCCCGAGGTTAAATGTTTCCAATTGCGTACGCTGCCTATATTGTTGCTAGTGTACGGTGCTAATAATCTGCGTAGTGGAAAGATGGTTTCGTCATATGCAATATGTTTGGTGCTATCACTATGTGAGAGATGCAAAGACAAATAATGATGCTACGAACAAAATACTGGAATATTTGGATGCTTCGATTATGAATATTATTCAGAACACAATATCAGATATCACTGTCTAATACAAATTTGTCTTCTACGGAAGACTTAACAAATTTGGAGCACAAAGTGAAATATCAGAGTGATATTTCCAACGACAGACTAGGGTGGCTGTGAACCATCAAAATTGCGATCATAGAATAGGGAGTCTTCCACCTCCAAAACTGTGTTCAAACCAGCTTTAGACTCCACCCTGATTACCTATTGAGCCAGCCAACACCTTATAAAGGCTTCCAAGAGGTTTCTCGAAAGTTACAAATTGGCCGACATACATTATTTATTAATTGGGCCCCTTTTTAATTAATAATTGAATTAATTAATTAAATAAGTCCTTATGATATTATTTAAATTTTTGAACCACTTAATTAATTAACCTAATTAGGTCTCTTATGAAAAGTGGGGACATTAAAAATCCTTTCCGCCCAAAGATTGCTTGCCCTAAAGCGATCCGTCATCAAACAGCTTGCCGACTACGAAGCTCCAGGATGCCAAACCAAGCGTGGGTGTCGAAGGCCATAACACCAAAAATCTCTATGCTGCATAGAGAGACTTCACAAATTTGGAGTACAAAGTGAAATATCAGAGTGATATTTCCAATAGTAGACTAGGGAGGCTGTGAACCACCAAAACTGCGATCACAGAATAGGGAGGGTCTTCCTCCTCTAAAACTGCGTACAAACCACCGTCAGCCTCCGGCTTCTGGAAATACAAAGAAAACATAAACTCTACCATGGCTACCTACTGAGCCAACCAACCCCTTATTAAGGCTTCCAAAAGGTTTCTTAAAGTTACAAACAAGCCGAGATACATTATTTATTAATTTTATTACTTGGGCCCCTTTTTAATTAATAATTGAATTAATTAATTAAATAAGTCATTATGATATTATTAATTTTTTTTAACCACTTAATTAATTAACCTAATTAAGTCGCTTATGGAATTTGGAGGAAGGAGCCAAACTTGTTATCACCACTCCCTACCGCCATCCGAAGAAGTTCAAAGAAGAGATAGAGAAGACAATCCAGGAACTCCTCGATAAAGGATAGATCAGGCCCAGCTCGAGTCCCTTTGCATCTTCGATGGTATTGGTTAAGAAGGATGGAACTCTCAGGATGTGTGTGGAGTACCTTGCATTGAACAAAAAAAACTTTTAAGAATAGATACCCCATTCCGAGGATCGATGAGTTGTTGGACGAGTTGCATGGTGCAGTCTATTTCTCCAAAATTTATCTCTGCTCTAGCTACCACTAGGTTCGCATGGGGGAGCAAGATGTTGAGAAGTCGGCTTTCCGTTGCCACTACAGACACTATGAGTTCTTGGTCATGGCATTTGAGTTGACCAATGCTCCGGCCACTTTCTTGTCCTGCATGAACCACATCTTCAACAAGCAATTACGTAGGTTCTTGCTAGTATTCTTCGATGACATACTCATTTATAGCAAGGCCTGAGAGGAACATCTGAAACATTTGGACGAAGTGTTGGGGATAATTGAGTTGCAATCATTATTTGCCAAGAGGTCCAAATGTGAGTTCGGGATGACCGAGATTTTGTACTTGGGTCACGTCAGCAGTGCCAGAGGGGTGTAGGTACACTAGGAGAAAATTCAAGCAATTCTGGACTGGCCTCCACCCAAGACTCTGTTGGAGCTTCGTGTATTTTCCAGATTGTGCAGTTATTACAGAAGGTTTGTGAAAGGATTTTCACTGCTTGGTGCACCATTGATGGATCTCACGAAGAAAGGATCCTTCCATTGGGATGAACATGCGCAATACACCTTCGACAAGTTGAAGGAAGTCATGAGTACGTGTCCTATACTGGCACTACCAGACTTCATTCGACCGTTTGCCCTGGAGTGCGATGCCTCAGGTGAAGGCATTGGAGCGGTGTTAATGCAAGACTCTCACCCGATCGCGTTTGAGAGTCGGAAGCTCTCGGGAGTGGAATGCCTGTACTCCATTTATGACAAGGAGATGCTTGCCATCATGGACACTGGCAAAGTTTCGGCAGTACCTCATTGGGGTGAAATTTATTGTGTAGACAGACCACAACAGTCTGAGATATTTCTTGGAGCAGAAGGATTTGTACGAGCGACAACAAAAATGGGTGAGAAAAATCCAAGCATATAATTTTGATATTGAGTACGTGAAGGGCAAGAATAATGCGGTAGCCGACGCCTTGTCGAGGAGACCTGCTATATGCTACCTATCATAGATCTCGATAGATTGGAAGGCATACCTGCTAGTTGAGTACTCCAGGAATTCTTTTGCGTGCAAAGTGATGCATGCACAAATACAAGATGACAGGTACAAGGTTGTTGACAACATCATCTACTACAAGGACAAAATCTGTTTGGTACCCGAATCAAAGATGGAAAAGATTTTGAGGGACGTTCATGATTCGCTTCTCGCAGGACACCCGGGGTACATCAAGACATATAGGCAAGCTCAGGAAAGGTTCACTTGCATGGGACTGAAGGATGATGTCCTACAATATGTTACTACAATACCTGCCAATATCTGAACTAAAATAAATCTGAGCACACCTTGCCTGTAGGGTTACTACAACACCTGCTAGTATCTGAACTAAAATGGGAGAGCATTTCGATGTATTTTATCACTGGGCTTCTGAGAGTGCAAGGGAGAGATTGCATTTATGTCCTGGTAGACTGTTTGACCAAGTATGCCCATTTCTTCGCCATTCCCAAAGGATGTTAGGCAGTTCAGGTGGCCGAGTTGTTTTTCCGTGAGGTGTTCCGATTGCATGGCCTTCTGCAAAACATAGTCAGGAATAGGGATAGCCATTTCCTCAGCAAGTTTTGGATGGAGTTATTTCGATTGGCAGGGATGGAATTGTCACCAAGTACAAGGTACAACCCGCAGACAGATGGTCAGACGAAGATTGTGAACAGATGGCTGCAGGGTTACCTCAGGACCTACGTTTGAACACAACAGATGGCGTGGGTTCATTGGTTGCACTTAGGAGAACATTGTTACAACATTACCTATCACATGTCAATATGTATGTCGCCCTTCAAGGCACTCTATGGTTATGAGCCTTCGTCATTCATGGATCTAGCACATGTCAATATGTATGTCGCCCTTCAAGGCACTCTATGGTTATGAGCCTTCGTCATTCATGGATCTAGCATTAGGTGACAACTGTGCACCGAGAGCCAAGGACTGGCTGCAGGAGAGTTTGGATATCCTGAAGACTCTCAAGGACAACTTACAGAGGGCTCAAAATCAGCAGAAGATGTATGCCGGCCAACATTGGGTAGAGCCGAGCTTTGAGGTAGGAGATTTGGTTTACCTCCGGCTATAGTTGTACAGACATTCATCCTTAAAGAAAAGTGGTGCCGAGAAGTTGAGGCCGCGCTTCTATGGACACTACAAAGTGGTTCAGAGGGTGGACAAAGTTGCCTACAAGTTGGAACTTCTTGAGGGGAATCAGATTCACAATTTTTCTCATGTCTTGAACCTCAAGAAGTTTGTTGGTCAGCATGTCACAGTGTCGAAGGAACTTCCACCCATTGACGAAGAAGGGAAACTAATTTTGGAACCTGCGGAGATCATCGACGTTAGAGAGAAGAAGCTGAGGTTATGCACCGTCAAGGAATTCCTAGTGCGTTGGAAGGACCTTCCAATTGAAGATGCCACCTGGGAAGGGGAGCAGATTCTGGAGCATCCGGGTCTGCAATTGCTTGAGGGCAATCAATTCTTGGGCCGGGAGGACTATATTGTCCCCGATATAATTAAATAATTCAATTTAATATTAATTATGTATGGCCCCGAAACATAATAATATTATCTCTCAGGCCCCTTTTTAATTTATTAGTTGGTAATGTTTTGGCTGTGTCGGCTCTTTTGAAATCCTTCAAGAAGTTTCCCGGAGCCCACTTATAAGGCCGAGTTAGTTATTGTTTAGGTATGCAAAATTTGGTATTTTTCTTGGTATGTGCGAATTCCCATTGGAGTTTAGCTCGTTTGCCATTTCGGAGGTGAAGGATCCTCCCTATTTGGTTTTTGCAGTTTCGGTGGGAGTAACTCCTCATTCTATTCTGCCCTTGGTCTGAAATTGTTGTAATATGGAGTGCTATCATTATTAAATACAAATCCCTTCTTGCATGTGCGAATCTTCATCTCTGAAGTAGTCGATCATTCCTGTGGTTTGCAATCGGTATCGATCGTTATATGTTAGATTATTCACAATTGCCAATTCATATACGACATCACAAGGCATCAACCCGATTACGTTCTTCCGTGCCAAACCCATACATATCACATGCACAAGCACTATTCACCGTAGAGACATTGACGTACGGTTGACGTTCCTCCTTGACCGTATGACATAATAGACACATCGTACTAGTGGAAATAGTCCACCGTACGACAATATTGGAAGCCGATCACTGTACGACATCTACCGTACGTATATGCATTACTAGACCCATCGTACGGTTGGGCACGAAGGCAGACATTGTTGACCAAACAGGGAGTGTATAGATAGGTGTGCGAGTTGTACGTAGAAGTCCGCACAAAATCTCACTGTGCAGGCAATACACGGGCAGGGTTGGCTGTACGACAACCTTACAGAGTTAGGAGAAGGATGCACGGGTTCATTGGGTGTAGAGGTCCGTACACTGCCAATCTTGCGCCTTACATATCAAACGCGGTCAGGGACATTACATTCATGCTTATATTATATATATTCTATTGTCATCAATTAACATTTTTGCAGGTTCATTCATCAAAGGAACAACTTAGGAGGAGGTAGCATCACATGTATTGACCTAGGAATTATGTTTTTAATGGTTTTTGTTTTTGTTTTTGTTTTTCTCATCATTGCTCGTGTCCCCTGGTGAATTATTATCATCCCCAGTTGACATGCAATGTTGCCTTCCTCATGACAATTTGGAGGGGTGATGCTGCCTGCTGGGGCACTGATACTTTGCTGGCATTGGTGTCTTTCATTTTGAAATCTTTTGATTGATTTGAATGTTGTTGAGATGATCTGTTTGGCCTGAGCTGTATTGTTGATGTCTATCTAATCCGAAGATCTGAATCTTGTGATGTGCTTGAAATGTGACATTGGGTATGAAGGCTATGGAAAAACTGGTTGGAGGCATATGATGTTGAGAATTTGGTCCTCTGAAGGTTCATTGCTGTCCACACTCTTGTTACTTCGAAAATTAATAGTTTTCAATCAAACACCACCACCTTGCAGTGCCTAAGTGAGACTGCTTATCATGCAAACAATATAGATAGAAGTTTTCTTCTTTCAATGTGGACATGCAGATGCAAAAATGGTGATCTATTACATATGCAAACACTAACTTTTGGAAATTTTACAAATGCATTTGATGCTTCTCCTGTGTGAGACACATCATCAATGCTTTGTTCTTGTTGATCCTCAATTTTTAAACAGGTTAATGTACATAACTTTTAATGGTAAACATCATCTGTTATTTCAACACTTGACATGTATTCTTAAGTTTGATTACTGTGATCACATATATGCTTTAAGAAGATATTTATTCTGATATTTTGGTGAAAAGTGCAAGAAAGAATGTAGGATATACAAATGGACATACATGCACTCATTTTGCACATAAAGAACTTTAAGCAAGTAGCTAACCTTTAGTCAAATTTAATTTCAAGTATTACAAGAAATTATGGCTCTTTAAATGTATAGCGAGGAGCATAAGTTAATAAACTTTTGGCAGATTACATTCTATACAAGCCAGTATAGCCCTCATACTTCTCATTCTCTCTAGCGTTTGCTAAAAGTTATCTATAAAAGGAGTTTACTGTTTTTATTCCCCAAGTACTATGGCAATTTATCGATACTTCATGATTGTCAAAACAAACAATTTTCTTGCTATGCTGGCCTGAAGATCGAAACTTAATGGTTTTATAACCATGGAGCTGATACCTTGCTTGGCAATGCCTTGATAACAGAAAATCTATTCATAGCGATTATCCTGGTTCGTAATTTGTTAAGAGTGTGGTTGCAGGCAGGGCTGGGAGATATGGTTCGCTCTTTCCAAATGGAGAAGTCACAGGCATGTCAGAGGAAGATCTTCGTGTAATTCATTCTGCACTTAAGGCTACCACTCCTTGCTTGAAGGTGATATTTTCTTGTCTCATTGATGTGATGAATCATAGATTTAAATGTTGGGATAGAGACAGATTTCAGATTAATGATAATTATTTTTACAAGTACTGTAAAATTTATCTGAAATTTTCATACTAACATTGGAATGTTTCAGCAGAAAGTGCTGCAGCAATAGTGCACAGGGTCGTTTCCAGTTAGCTTAGAAACAAAAAACGTGCTTACAATTTTTTGTAGCTGTCGTCAATTAGGAAACTTAGTTGGAAAACTAGCTGGCATGTTTTGGCCACCTTAGATTATTTCCCAGAAAAAAAGGTGTTTTAAGGGCGTGTGTTGGTCCTTCATAAAGTTCACATGAAGAAGTTTGTTTTTGAAGTACACTTATGATTAACATAAATTTAGAAACATGAAAACTTAGTTGAAATCGTAAATAACACAGGTATTATTAGACATGCGAATATGTTATGTGTAAGATCCCCGTCCAGGCTCTAAGTCAAATTCACTGCTAATATCATGCAATAAACATATAATATTGAAACCTAATATCCGAGTTCGAATTCCACAAGTTCTTTTATTACGGAGCATTCAAATGATTCTATTTACAAGGATAGCTGCTAGCAAACTAATTTCTCAATGCAAATACTAAAGAACCTGGAGAAATATATGCTGCTGTTTGAACTTGAATTCTGGAATTAATTAGCTGAGCTCATAATCAAATCTTAGCGCTGAGAATGATGGCTTATAATTTGCAACGCATATTCCCTTTGATGCAGCTCGAAACCCTTGTGAATGGTGCTAGTGGGTGCCGTGGGAGTTTTCTATAACTGCGACAGCCTGCAAATCTTCTCACGCAGCCTCTAAGATGAAAACCAATGCTTCAACAGACAATCAAACAATCAGCAATCACTCCTTGAACAAAACGCAAACCCTCCTCTTTAAAAAGCTCCACTATTAAAAACAACTATGACACCTGTTTGATGCCATCATCAATTGCACAAACACACTGGGTGTTGCACCAGCACTAAGTGCTCAAACACAATAAAATCACAATTCTATTTGCTCAGAATTCTGGAACCCCAATCGCCATTTCCAGCCAAACAATGAGAGAGAAAATGTAGTCTTCATGAATGCCCTTGGAATTGCATTGAAGGCTTTTATAATTCCCAAATCAATTGATTGTGAAGTTTCAGCTTCACACTCCACATAATTAATGGCAAATAAGCTCATAACCAAGCTTGAAGGTTTAAATCAATTAAACAATTATATTTCCCAAGAAGAAATCCAACGTGTGGCTTCAAGATCACACTTCTCATAACTTAAAACTCCACTTAGCATAAATACATATTTGCTTTTTGATGTTTGAAATGTAGTAGACAATTATATTTCCCTCCAATATGAATTGGCACCATTTAATAAACTCATAAATAATTATTTAATGACTTGGTCATATTATATAGTTATAAACCATATCCTTAATTAAGTTAGACTAAATTACTGAACACTAAACCATTAATCTTTTCAATCACCAAATAACCGAGTGACCAAGTCAAACTCCACATTTGCTAACAGAGCCATCACTTGAACGTCTTGCCATAAATAGTAACTGACCAATAATGGACTTATTATAAATAGTAAGTAGCTATAAATGAAAGCTCTGCAGATGTCCCCACAAAACCATACTGATACCAACTGCTCAGGTGCCCTCCAGAGTGGGAATTGACCTCTGACTCCGCCAACTGGGGCCCTCTATCACTCTAATTAGCCTACGAGGGTCTCTAATAGGCTAATCTTGATTGCAACCCAAGGTGAGCTAAAATGGGGACATTACATTATGACAAGATCTGGTTGTGCAGGCAAACTCGCCTATACATTGCCATGCTTCTTGAAAGCTTCTCGAAGACAGTGTTACACAATAAAAATTTAAAGAAACTTATCTATTACCCATTGGGAATTAATAAAGAACCCACAATTTTTATTTGCTATGTGGATGAAATAAGGATAAAAATCACGAAAGATGTCGTTTTGAGAAGTTCTATTATTGTAAAATTTCATTGAAAGAATAAATACCAGTAAGCAAAAGATTTTTCAAGTATGAGGCATACTTGTGTCAGGTTTTGAAAATTTCAATATTTGACTAGATAACTGTAATAGATTTAAAAGTATTTAGTTTCACAGCCATTTTAATATTGTAACTACAAAAATATAAATAATAATTTGAAAAAAATATTAAGTTTCCTTTGGATTCTATCCGAAAAGGTTTTTTTACTGAAAAAAGCATGTGATAAAATGTTTCATATATATAAAATTTTGTGTAATGAACTTAAGATTGTTGTTATTTGTGTTAGAAATTAGTTTTTATGTGGATATTTAAATTAGTATTTTAAATAAATGTTGTAATATTAAGTTGTTGAGAAACAACTTATTATTAATCACTTGGTTTGTTTGAAATTTTGAATAATATGTAAGTTAATATTCATTAGAACAACTTGTCTATGAAAAGAGAGTTGTTATGGGAGGTTTTATAGAATATAGGAAATGAGAATCCTATATATGTCATGGACCTTTAGTCTGTGATATAACAAAATATATGATTATTATTTTGTTCTCTAAATTCTATATGGTATCATAGCACAACTCAGATCTAGAAGCCATATCGTAGTCTCTCAATGGGCATATGCTAAGATAGAAAATTTGGCTTTGGAGCACAAGTTCTAGTTTCGGTTTGATTCAGGTATGGGTATTGTCACAATCTGGCCTTGGTTCGAACCGGATTCGGTGGATTTCAATTTTTTCCATGAATCTTTTTCTTGGTGGATTTGGTGAGATGGGTTAAAAAATCTTCCGTGTTCCTCCATCACCTTGTGTCGTGGCTTTGCTTGTGATGGGAGGAAAAGCCAACCCATTAATTTTTTTTAAAACTTCTGTTTTTATTTTTAATTTTTCTTTTCAAATAAATTAAAATTTATTATATTTTATGTTTTAAAATCAATCAATTTGATATATACTTTTGTTTTTTAATCAATATGTTAAATTTAATATTTTAAAGTATTTATAACTTAAATTAAACCTATATTATTTAAAATTAAATTTTTAAATGTATTTTATTATTTATTATTTATATATATTTTATTATCACTATTAAGTAAATTTTCCTTATCACTATATAACATATCGTTATTTGATTTGAAGCGATTGGATTATATCAAGTGTCGAGAATCATGAAAACTGAGCTCATCGACAAAATACTAAAATTAGTAAGTATGCTGACTTTGTCAGTGGTCATAATTTAACTTAGTAAAAATAGTGCGGGAGAATAAATGCAAAAAGGCTTCAAAAAAGAGCATTACACTCGTCATAACTATCTAAACATAAAATTGCTCCTAATACAACATCCTTGATTTCCTAAACCAATTCATTAGCCTACGGAAATCAAGTGAATGGGCTAACGGTCCCATCATGCTAGACTAGCTTAAGAAGGGGACATTACAATCCACCCTTCCTCAAATTGCTTGTCCTCAAGTGATCTCAACTCTGGGTGTTGTAGAAGCTGCTCATTCTCCCACATCGCATCTTCTATCGACAAATTCCTCGATTTGATCAAATACTTTGTGATGATTTCCCTCCAAAGAGTTTCCATTTTGGTATCAATGATCCTCTGGAATCAAAATCAGCTTCCCCTCCTCATCTAATGATGGTAACTCAATTGAGTGAATTAAATTGTGCCGAGTGCCTTCTTGAGCCTACATACATAAAGAACATTGTGAAAGTTGCTGCTAGCTTACAATTCAAACTCACAGGCAACCTCTCCAGCCCTTCAAATAACTCTGAAAGGGCCATAGGATCTTGGCTTGAGCTTCTCTAGTCCATTTCTTTCAAGGGAGGATTGTCTATAAGGCTGTAATTGCAAATATTCCACGTCCCCAAACTTGAAACTATGCTAAACTATGTGCTGATCAGCTTACAACTTGTTGATTTTGTGCTTGTTGTCTTTTGAGGATTTGACTATGTCTTACCTCTTTTGCATCAAATCCTTTGCCTTAGGTATTTTTTTCCTCATAGATGCAAGTCCATGAAATTAGGAGTCTCAAAACCATACAAGGCCATAAAAATGTGATTGGTGGTATTATATCAATACCCATCAAGGTGTAGCCATCTAATCCAAGCTCTCTGTTGTCCAAAAACATAACTTCTGTGATACCCTTCCACCCATTTGTTCTCTGTCTCTGTTTGCCCATTTGTGTGTGGTTGGTAGCTCATGCTAGGAGTGAGCTCAGTCCCACTCAACTTGAAGAGCTTCTTCCAAAAGATGCTTAAGAACTTGCTATCTCTTTCACTAACCATATTCTCTTTCACTAACCATATTCTTGGGCAATCGACACAACCTAAAGATCTCTCTAAAAAACAAATATTCTACTTGTGTTGTTTTATAAGTGGTTGAAATGGCAAAGAACTGTGCAAATTTAGTTAACTAGTCAATTGCCATATAAATGCAATCTTTACCTTGTACCTTAGGTAACTGTGTAATAAAGTCCGTAGAGATCGATTCCCACTTCTGATTGGCAATGGGAGGGAGGTGAAGTAGACCAGCTGGATAAGTGTTCTCATTCTTATTCTTTTGACAAGTGGGACACTCTTTGACATTCTTAAAGCCTTCATTTTTAAGTCCTTTCCAAGCGAAGCTCTCTCGGATCTGCCTATGTCTTGAAGAAGCCTGGGTGACCAGCCATGGGTGCATCACAGAAAGTCCTCAATATCTTGCCTTAATTTTTGAAGAAGGCACCAAATAAATTCTATCCTTATAGATAATCAAGTCATTAACTGCACTATACCTGTCATACATTTTTGTGCCCTTTATGATCCCTGTTGCCCATGGATGCTTCGTATGTTTTACGAAAATCAACCTTCTCCAATCAACAAAAATTTCAACCAAAGAACATAAATGTGGCACTCCTAGAAAGTGCATCAACAACTACATTCTTCTTCCCCTTGACATGTTCAATGTCAAAATCATATGCATGTAGCTTACTAACTCACTTATGCTACTTATTATTGAGGTCCTTTTTATTCATGAAACATTTTATGTCGTTATGATCTGTTTTACTGACAAATCTCCCCATCCACTAAATATGGTGTGAATTTGGCCAATGCATGCATAATGGCAAATGTCTCTCTATCATAAATGGAGTAGCTCTTCTCTACCTCTCTCAATTTCCAGCTCTTAAAGGCTATGGCATGTTTCTCTTGCATCAACATTGCACCAATCCCTTACCCTAATGCAGCATACTCCAACTCAAAGGGATTGGAGAAGTTTGGAATAGCTAAAATTGGGTAGAAAGACATCATATTTTTGAAGTGTTCAAAACACTTACCTACTGCCTTGGACCATTGAAAAACTCCTTTCTTCGTCGAGCCTATAAGTATGGTTGTTGTTGTTAAGATTTTGATCAGATTTTAATTTTAGTTCTATTTCCTAGACATATAATGTAATGCTGTTCACTTGAGATAGTATGATATATATCTCTACTGTAACTGGTAATAATACTTGTAGATTTCTGTACTTTCCAAGTTACACATTCAATGAGTATATATATAATGTAAAGGGACATGTATCCCGTAGGGACATGCCTCTATATGAACAATGTTCATGTCTCTACGTCATGTCTCTTGTTAACTATTTGTTATCGTTAATATATATCAGTGACTGATTCGATAATGATCGAATAACAACTTAATAATAATGACGCAAGACATTGATAATGGTCGCCATATACAATATAAACAACGACAGTCGATTTAGGTATTGACATTCGTTATATTGATATCAACATTGTGTGGTGACCGATGGTTGTTGGCTGTGATAACCACAGTCACTAATGACTGTGGTCATCATAGTCGATAGCGTTATCGACTATGCCAATTTCTATTACTTGCATTTCGTCCATCTCATTGATTATTAAGTTGATTTCCATAATCGACATTACAGTCGATATAACATATGAAATCTTATATTATCAACTATATATATATATATATATATATATATATATATGACAATTACTTATAAATAAATACTTATGTATATATAATATATCTATATGTCATCTCCATAATTGTCATTATATTAATAATGCTTGATGATAATAATAAGGAAGAATCGATATCAAATGTTCATAGGCCTTTCAACATTTGATCTCATCGATTGGAATCGAAGCTACAATCATTAACACTCCCTCTTAGCCAGGGAGGATGATTTCTATCCAGATAAACAATACAGTGTACTACTGTATCGCGAAGAAAGAATATTACCTCTATGTAATATTCGAAGTTATGGACTACATAGATATCAAAATGACATCCACCATAATAGATGTTATCTCACGATATCATCAGGACTATGGTATGTCCACGAATATCAACCATAATGATATCATCTCATGATATTAGGAGTAATGGCATATGAATATCAAGTCTCATGATATTCACCAAGTACTTACAGTAATGGCCTACGAATATCAAATCTCATGATATTCACCAAGTAGTCACGATGTCCATAAGGTATGTTCACAAGTATCACATAGTGTGATACCTACCATAGGGACATTATATACATTGTTTGTTTATGGATGTTAATCTGCCATTGTATATCAATACAATACAACCTGTAGATATCTATATGACAATATCTATCTCTTAGTTGATATTGATTTACAAGATATGATCTATCATGATCTACTTAGATATCAACCATATGATATCCATCATGGTAGAAGATCAAGTTATTGTAAGATCGTCACCTTGCAATAACTGCCAGAAGTACAAGTGATAATCATTTAGAAGTCGTCACTTCTTAATGATGCACACAAGGGCCCATGAAGTCATGAAATCTCACACATGACAATAAAAGAGTTTACACATTAAACATCTTTTTAGAATATATTAGTACAACAAATTAATCTCAGATACAACTTCATTTCTACCATACCAAGCTTACCTTTGAAGTATTCCACCTTTGTTTTGGCAAGAGGCTTGGTGAGAATGTCTGTTGTTCGTTCTTCTGTACTAATAATCTCAACTGGATAACATTCCCTTCCACCATGTGTCTAACATAATGATAGGGAATTTCAATATGCTTTGATCTATCATGGAGAACCGGATTCACTGAAGGCTTTATACAACTCTCATTGTCACAATGAATGATAGTGGGATCCAAGGATTGTCCAAACAATTCTATCACGGATTCCGATATTACCTCACAGAGAAGAATGCTACAAGAGATTACACCTCAAATTTCTCCCTCACAGAGAAGAATTCATTAACAAGGAATTGTACCGCAACCTTTTCTCTCACAAAGAAGAATGTATTAAGGTACATCTCAAAACATCACTGATGTTGAGACTCCCTCTCAGCAAGAGCTTTGTTCTCCACAACTTCAAGCTTGTCTCAAACAATGGACAAACTTCACTTTGGCAGGAGGCTTGGTTAGAATATTGGTCGTCTGTTCTTCAGTGATAATGTATCTTGACTGAATAACATTCCTATGCACCATATCTCTAATATAGTTTGCATCACTCTTGGTGAACCCCAAGCTATCAGGAATGTCATGACCTAGGTGACTGCATAAAGGGCATTTCAGCCTACACACATGGGACTCCATCCCATGAATCATAGTTCTCTGCTAGAATTTCCTGATCACTAGAGAACCATCTTAACTTGGTCTACTCCCTCTAAATCAAGATCCTTTGATTTCTACTGATGCAGATCCTCTAGTTGCTCTCTCTGTCACAGAAGCATACCCTACTCACATACTCCAATCATTGAAGATGTCTTGTTTCAAGAGACTCTTATTATCTGGCACATGATTATTTGTTCAATGATCACAACATTGTTCATAGGAGCAATTTCATGTACATGAATGTACTTGTTTGATTTCATACTAACACGAGTGAATGTATTAAACTGTGGATTTATCCCCAGGCTTGGCAACACTAGACATTCATGATAATGTGGTTCCCTTCTAAAGCTCCATGTACATGTGTCAACCTCCTAACCTCCTTGTTCAAGGTTGTTTGTGATTAATGCGTCAGACTCCCTCTGAATGTTATTTCCTCCTCTTAGAAGAAATCTTTTAAGCCATCAACTCAGTCCCATGACTACAAGCATCAAGTCCTTTCTCCCTTGAATGCAATTTCTTATGCTTCTTGATCCGTCTTATCTCTTGTATTCAAAGGATAACGCCCTCTAGGCGATACTCGTACAACAAGGACCATTGATGGATTTTAAGCCATCTCTAACTTCCACCAATTCAATTTTTGTTTGCTCTTCTTGCAGAAATCACTGCTCAGAGCAAAAGGTAGGATCTGCAATATCTTCAATTGCAACGCTCTACCAAACATCCCATGACTATGATTTATGTCATATGTTAACATGCTTAATATATATCACACTGATATTCCTTAGGAGAAGTGCGCAACCTTGCTGATGAATATACGCCGTAGATAATGACTCCAACATATTCTAATTGGAGTATCAATGGGATTGTAACTTATATTTCATGCCGTCCATCCAATATCGACTTATTCTCTCTTGTGAATGGAGATTACGATCGCACCAAATGATAAATATTTCAAGAGTCCAAACTTTTATCCATTATTATTGGATTCATGGATTGTACCACAAAATATATTAGCTGATTCGATCATTATTTATCATCTTCCATAAATCTGGTATGCGATTCTCTCTCTCTCTCTCTCTCTCTCTCTCTCTCTCTTTATAAAGAAAGATAAGAAACAAGATATTGTTTTTTTTTAAAAAATCACTTATGTAGCTATGCCATCAACTGCTATTATGACCAAACATTGAATATTAATCAATGTTCGATATAAGTCGACGCTATTTGATGATTTCTTCACCAAGTATGACTCTACAGTTATACCCTTGCTGAGTCGACCATTTATAGCTTGTTGTCGTCTCCTCTCCATGATCCATATACTGTTGACTAGTTTTCTTTCCACGACAATGATATGAAGCTGAGGCTCTATCCATAGTTAGGAATCAACAATTATATTGTTATGATGTTTCGATGTAGTCATCGCCACTATTATTATCACCCGAATATTGAACAAGAATATTAAGTCTTGAGGATGATATCGTCGGTAGGATGTATGCATAATCAATATTGACTTTGTATTTAAATTGAGTAGACACAGGTAGCTCCCGTAATTCATTCTACCATCATTCTACTTTGATTCTTCCAATCCATGCTTCTGTAAGAGTCCGAAATGCTGGGTGTCTCTTCCTTCTTCGATGCTTATGCAATTGATTCATCAGATGGGATCATCAATGAATCGCTGGTGTAGTATTCCCAGTAGAATTCTTATTCCAAATCATTTATTGGCATTGGAAGTCGCTAATAAAACACTTTGCGAGCTGCTAAACAATGAATACGATTCTTCCCAAGGAGTCACCGCCTTATTTCAATATGGTAGTTTGGCCTATCTGATATGATCGGTTTGGTGTAAGAAGTCATTGGCCTCTTTTGATTTTAAATCCCTTTGAATACTTTGTCCGCACTAGACACTTCGCTGGTTGTACATATTACTTAGTTCTACACCTCTTCTTCTGTAACCGACTGGGTCCTTTCTTCATTCAGATATCTATATTACTGCCACGTTATTCGGATATCGAGTGTTTGTTCTTCCTATCTGTCGTATCTCTGTATGTTCTCCCGTAAGCAGATATGTTCTGCAGTGATCGTCCTTGAGATTGCCTATGGCAATCATATCCGATTTTCAGCAAAAGAATTAATATATATTGTCGACCACTACAAATATTATTGCAAAGTTCATTCTGCCAGAACATCAGATGCAGATAATCCCATTATCAAATGCATGATAACCCCATCAATGTGGATCTGCCTGTGAAAATAGCTCCTCTAGGATTGTCACCTGCTCTGATACCATGTTAAGATTTTGATTAGATTTCAATTTTAGTTTTGTTTCCTAGATATATAATGTAATGCTTTTCACTTGAGATAATATGATATATATCTCTGTTGTAACTTGTAATAATACTTGTAGATTTTTGTACTTTCCAAGTTACACATTCAATGAGTATATATATAATGTAAAGGGACATGTATCCCGTAGGTACATGCCTCTACATGAACTGTGTTCATGTCTCTACGTTATGTCTCTTGTTAACTATTTGTTATCGTTAATATATATATATCATTGACTGATTTGATAATGATCGAATAACAACTTAATAATAATGATGCAAGATATTGATAATGGTCGGCACATATAATATAAACAACGACAATCGATTTAGGTGTTGACATCCATTATATTGATATCAACATTGTGTAGTGGCCGATGGCTGTTGGCTGTGATAACCACACTCACTAATGACTGTGATCATCACAGTCGATCCTTATCGATTATGCCAATTTCTATTACTTGCATTTCGTCCATCTCATTGATTATTAAGTCGATTTCCATAATCGACATTATAGTCGATATAACATATGAAATCTTTATATTATAAACAATATATATATATATACATATGACAATTACTTATAAATAAATATATATGTATAATATACATATATATATTTTATATATATATATGTCATCTCAATAATTGTCATAATATTAATAATGCTTCATGATAATAATAGAGAAGAATAGATATCAAATGTTTATAGGGCATTCAACATTTGATCTCATCGATCGGAATCATTTGATCGAAGCTACAATCATTAACACTTGTTTATGAAAAATCTCCTATAACAACCCCAGAGCTTGAAGAATCCCTTAAGCTGTGTGAGGTTAGTAGGAGTAGACCATTCAACAATAGCCTTGATCTTTTTTGGATCAAGTCTCACTCCTTGTACACTGATAATGAGACCCTAATAAAGATTCTCTAGCATCCCAAAGTCACACTTGGATTCCTTTGTATAAAGAGACTCACTGTCCAAATTACTTAAGACCTCTTGCAGATGCAATCCACACAAGAGCTTGTGGATAGAATTGCCGATGGAGGCAATCGACACGAGAGCTTGTGGATAGAATTGCCGATGGAGGCAATCGACATGAGAGCTTGTGGATAGAATTGCCGATGGAGGTAATCCACATTAAAGCTTGTGAGTTTGTGGATAGAATTGTCGATGGAGGCAATCCACACGAGAGCTTGTGGATAGAATTGCTGATGGAGGCAATCGACTCTAAAGCTTGTGAGTTTGTGTATAGAATCGCCGATGGAGGCAATCCTAACAAGAGCTTGTGGACAGAATTGCCGATGGAGGCAATACACTCTAAAGCCCGTGAGCTTGTGGATAGAATCGCCGATGAAGGCAATCCACCTGAGAGCTTATGGATAGAATCACCGATGGAGGCAATCCACCTGAGAGCTTATGGATAGAATCACCAATGGAGGCAATCCATCTGAGAGCTTGTGTACAGAATCGTCGATGTAGGCAATCCACATCTTGAGACCATGTTTCTATTGATTACATCATGAGGATGATGCTTTTATTGCTTACATCATATGACTGATGTTGTCAAGTTGCATATAAGTGTTGACATTGGATTGATTTATCCTCCCTAGCTAAGAGGGAGTGTTGATGTTTTGTATAGCTATGGTGAGGGTCATAAGTGTTGACACAACATACCACTACACATTCTGTTTGATCATCCTCCCTAGCTAAGAGGGAGTGTTAATGTTTGTAGCTTCAGTCGTATGATCATTAGAATACATATAATATATGTTGATTAGTAATAATACAATATATATGTTATATTATTATTAATCATATGAAATTTAATATTCAATTTTAAATTATAAAATTATTCTTAATTAATAACTGATTGATGAAAGATTATAAGATTGATTAAATTACAATTAATGGGAAGAGGCATGCCCTTTCTTATAAATAATAATGAATAGACATGTCCCATGAAGGGACATGTCTCTCCTAGCCTCATTCCCAATATAAATGAAAGAGAGATTTTTGCATTTGGAAAACACATACAACATAGAGTGCTATTACATTTGCAGCTATCCTAAAACTTAATGGTATCTTGAGCCAGCCATGTAGTGCTTCAAGATGCAAGCACAACTGGAGTATGTTCGAGCATATACACTTGAAAAAGCACAACGAGTTGGCAGTGAAAATGGTGAATGAACTTGTGTTTGTTCATTACAACCTTCACCTCCTTCACAGACAGATGTTGGGCATTGACACATCTATAATTTTAGAGGAGCTTGATCCATAGACAGAGTGGAACACCGAGATTGATGATCCTGTCTTTAGTGATGAAGACTTGGAATGTGTTGATCAGGTAGATGAATAGGTAGAGGCAATGGCGATGGCAAAGGAGGCTAGAGTGTGAGGAGATCCATTGGAGGACCCTGAGGCTGAGAGTGAGGGAACTAAGGGTGATGAGGATGCCACTGAGGCTTAGCCTCAGACATAGGGAGAGAAGATGGTTGCAAAATATTCATGACCTATCTTAGGTGTACGCATAGGAAGGTTGTGGGGTCGACTAGTCACTGACATAGGCTATTTTCAGCCTTAGTCTTCTAGGCTCTTGCTTTTATTTTGATATATGTTTTGAACTTTCGATTCCATGGATTTCATATTCCATGAATATTGTAGACATTTTATAGTGACACTATTTATATTTCTAATGTGTTATTTAGTTTAACTTATTTCCTTAAGAAATTCACATTTATATTGATGTGATGTAAGAAGCCCAACTGGTTCTAACTTTGACAATCATTGTTGGAAATGTTTTTGCTCTGAAGTTTTGTATTTGTTTTGTTTTTTCGGAGTTTATGGTTTTTGGTATTTTGGAAAATATGAAATTATAATGCATGAAAAATAAAATAACTTAAGCTATTAAGCACAACGATTCTTCTAATTTCATTTAAGGTAAAATATATGAACAATATCACTAAACCTTGTGGGATTGATTATTACAAATTGAAATGAACCTGAAATATACTTTCGGCTGGTATAGAAATTCTCTAGCTGAGATGTGGCTATTAATATGAACAAGAAACTTTGCGTCTAAGCTAATTCTGCAATGGGAGGCGCCCAAACTACCAAATCGAGCCTCCTCTCAATCCCACATCACTCTCTCTTGACCCATGTGATTTGCAGGAAACCTGCGGCTGCCTTAATGAAAACCCACGCTGATCCTTGTGAGTGGAATCTTGCAAAGAAATTAGTTGTTAAAACCTGAAGCAAATTCTGAAGATGGTTATGGATTCAAACACCAATTCTTACTCCCTTGAACTCAATCATGGCCTCTGTGCGAAGCCATAGCGGTAGCACAATTCATTGGACATTTAACCAACTCAGTGTGCTGGAAATCGTTGAGGAATTTAAAATTCCACAAGCTGAGAGATCTGAAACCCTTCTTCCAATTTCTCTTCACCAAAACCATCAAAAATCAAGCATCAATAGAATGGTTCGAATTACATAGCAAGCTTAATATATTCCCCCAATATAAATCGCACTAGTAGCTTCAGCTACACACTATTACGATAATAGATATTAGATAGTTTCTAATTTACTCTCTCTTCCGTCTTTTTCTAATGGTCACTCTTGTTTGTAATGTTTCCATAAACTCCTTCTGTTTGTTATGGAAACTTTCTCTTTCTCTCTACAGGATGTTTCTATTTCCTCTCTCCTGTTCGTTATAGAAAGATTCTCTTGTGCACTTGTACACATAGATCATTCTTGATCTCTATTTAACAACACATTCATTATTTTACCATAACATGGTATCAGAGCAAATTCTTGGCCTCTTTGGAAATCTTTAATTTCTTTTTGAAATTACTAGTTCAAGATTTTCGAAGCTTTTTGTCCGAGTTTGTTCAAAATTTGCATTTGTTTTTTTCCTCACAAACCCGACTAGGGTTTCACGTTTGTTTTCTAAATCTGCCATTTTTTTACAAAATCTCTGCAATTTTTTTGATTTTGTTCAGCGGCTAGGGTTTCATTCGAAACTCTCATATTCTATGCCGTCTTGAAAAACGAATTGCAGATTCTTGGTGGGTTTTTGCAGATCTCAACTGGGTTAGTCTCGTTTTTTCTGGGTGCATCGTTTTTCGTGCCTCTTTTTCCGAGCCAGCGGATTTAAAATCTGACAGTAGATTCTATCTGGGTTTTTTGTGCTCTTCTCTAGGTGTCATTTCAATATTTGTGGGTCTTCCATCAATCTACCTCGAACTTTGTGCCATCTCTGTTTTTTCACGCTTTTTCATTGAAAAACGTGCTATGGCATCTCTCACAGTCTTATGCTGGAAGGTAGTCAGTGCTTTGACGACAAGAACAACACCTAGAAGCAACGCATGTTGACGATTTTCGAGTACCGTTGCCTTGAGTCGCTTGTTCAGGGTACCGAGAGTCTTCCTACCATTGTTGATGTGACTCAAGTCTAGTTTGCTTCTGATCAACAGAAGCAGGGTAGTTCCCAGCCACATGCCAACATTGCAAAACCTGCAAACCTCTTTGATCAACCCGAGGTTGCCTTTTACGCTTTTTGAGGACATCCCAATTTTCATTTTTTGAAGATAGATTGACCATTGAGGGAGGGTATTACGATAATTGATATTAGATAGTTTCTAATTTACTCTCTCTTCCGTCTTTTTCTAATGGTCACTCCTGTTTGTAATGTTTCCGTAAACTCCTTCTGTTCGTTATGGAAACTTTCTCTTTCTCTCTACAGGATGTTTCTATTTCCTTTCTCCTGTTCGTTATAGAAACATTCTCTTGTACACTTGTATATATAGATCATTCTTGATCTCTGTTTAACACCACATTCATTATTTTTAAATTTTACCATAACACACACCTGTCATGACTTAAAGCCTTTTTTGTAATCAAGTTGCATAAGTTCGAATATTTGAATAATAATAAACAATTATGAGCCCCCCTTCCATGTATTGGCTCCAAGACATAAGATTAATCAAATAGTCATAAATGAACTTGGTCTCTTATTATAAATTCCAAACATTATTATTAATTAGTGTAAACACTTAGTTAATAACCATTAAACAAATAGGTAACCTATCAAAAATACCAAAGTGACCAATCCAAAGACAAATGCTCACTACCAATGCCAACAACTGAAGACCCTGTTAGAAATAGAAAATGGGAAATAGTATCCTCCAAATCAAGGCCAATAAACCTATTCCACTTCATCAACTAATGAAGTTTGCTAATACCAACTCCATGTACACTGCCAAAACTAGCAACATGGGCAACAATGACTTAATATAAATAGTAAGTTTCTGAATAACTACTCCAGTCAATGATATTGAATCTCAACACTTCTACCAAGCTATTCAGGCGCCCTGCTAAAGATAGAAACCCTGACTTTCCTGAGATAGACACTTACTACAAATAGTAAGTTTGCCAATTTGACCCAAATGAAGAGCAATCCTGAACATCCCTGACCTCAGGAGTGGGAAAATAGCCTCTAGCACTGCCAACTAAGACCCTCTATCCATCTTATTAGCCTACGAGTGTCAAATAATAGACTAATCCCACGAACTCTGATACTCACAAAAAGTGGGGACATTACATGTGGTCAATGTAAACTTGTGTATGTGTGCAAAGTAGCTTCTATTTATCTCAATTATGGTGTTTTCGATGTTAATTTATTAAATGATGCATGAAGAAATTTTTGAATCCTTAAAAATCTTTGAATTTCTTGGGTTTTTCAATTTGCTGAGTCCTTGTCGAGTCCAAGTTCGAGTCAAAAACTGGCTTCCCAAGTCCGAGGTGAGTCCGGGTCTTATAACTATGTTTAATACGTAAATTGCTTTAAATAGATAGATAATGGAAATGAATTGGGTTGGCTACCTTATAGTTGATATCTACTTAAGGGTTCATGTTGAGTTGAGGCCAAAATGCGTTGGTTCTAAGCAATTGTTGTGTTTGAGAAATTCAAGCCCAGATTTATAAGAATTTGTGTAGTTACTCCTAGATCATTCAATTGTGATCTACTTGCTCTAAATTAGGAACCTCTCTTCTTGTTCTATTGCTAAGCCAGGCACAAGCGTTGACTTTTATGACAACAGATGGAGTTAGGATCCTACGAGGGCATAGGTAGAGATTTGCATTCCTTTAACATGTAGACTAGTTCTATCTATCCGAGGTGATCGCCGAAGGATAAATCTTATGACCCGCTTAAGATAAGCTTATCCGCTCGAGATTGACCGTAGTCAAGAGCGTACTATGCTAGTCGACTGTTAGACGTACCACCTAGGTAGTAGATAGATATTGTTAGTTGCATGCAGGCGAGGGAACCTGCATTGATCTAGGGAATTGGACTGATTCTACCAAGAGTATGTGGGCCAGGGGGCCAACTACATGTCGGCAATGAATGTCCTCATTGCTTAACTTTCCAATGGAATGTAGGGAAGAGAGTTTCTAATGAAGAATAGGTATGTGATAATTTGACCAACCTCATAGTATGATTTTGGGCATAGCTTGATGTCGAAATGGTATACGTCACCTTCTTAGGATGAAGACAAACACTCAATGTAGTATGGGATGCATTGAATCCTCTTCCCAATTATCTATTGGTGCAAAAGACCAAGGAAAGGAATGGGCCCCCTTTTAATGGTGATAGATCAAGGCATGAGGGAAGAAGGCAACCATGCCTTGGTGAGGTATGGTTATGTCAAACACAGGGATGTGTTGCAGGTTTTGGCATGTTGTCCTCAATTTTGTATTCGCAAAATTAGGGCAACCCTACAAAACTTTTTGTGGGTTAATTTCTCTAAGGGGTTTTCTTTGTTACTTTTTCTTAGTCATGTGTTTGGTTTTTGGTTTTGTTTTTGCCTTAGGTTTGTGGCCTTCAGAATTCCGCTTGTTTTGAGCTATCTTAGGTGTCAATCGGGTTGGTCTAGCTCAAGTTATAGGCGTTTGAAGTATCTTGCCAGTGGGGTTTTTTGGACAGATTGCACGTCTTTGAAAGATCTTTAAAAAGTGGACTTTTCCTTGTTAATTGCACGAAGTTGAAATTCATTTAATGTGTAGTGAGTTTAAAATCTCATTTCTAAATTTCACATCATTCCGAGAAGTTTTGCCTGTAGTTTTTAATGACAGTGGGCTTTTAAAACTCGTCTGCATATCATGTCATTTAAAAACATGAGGTCACACATAAAATATTACATTTTCACTTCAATTAGTGGGCTTTTAAATTATATTTGCATATACAATCATGCATTTATTATTTCAATTCTTACTCTTTCTCTAATAAGTTAGAAGGTGGGCTTTTGGGAGTGATTGCACTTATGTTTTAAAGTTATTATAACTTAAAGCTAATGGGTGGCGTTTTTCTTTGAAGTTGCATATTAAAATATATGTTATTTTCCTCTAAAAACTTATTTTACTCCTCCACGCCTTCGTGTTCCTTTTTAAATATTAATGGGTGGTGAATTTTATAAGCATTGCATATAATTTAATATGCAAAAGCTTTTGCAAAACCCATTATACTCCTTTAGGTTTACGGTTTATTCTTTAAGTGGTAAATGACGTTTTTCAAACACCTTACATATGCCAATGACCTTTTTAAAACACTTTCTTTTTCTCTATTAATGGAGGGCGTCGGTTTTCTTAAAAAAAACATATGCATATCATTCATTTAAAACCCGTGGCCTCTTGTTTATTTATGAAAAACGTTTTAAAGGAAAGCGCAAGACCAAAGTTTTTAAAAATATGCAAAACATATTGGAGAATTCGTCATGTTTTCTCTTGTTTCAATCATATGCAAAAGTCACTTAAAAGTGTGCTGCTTTTCTTTCCAGGCTAGGACGTCATTTTTTTTGAAAGAAATACATGTGTTTTAAAGATGAGATTTACATGCGAACTCCTCAACAAAACCCGTTAAGACTTGAGGCATAACCATTTCCAGCATATGGGCGGTGTATTCAAAGCTATTTGTATAAGTTTTGGTGCATGCCAAAGCACTTCTAAAAGCCGTTTGTTCTCCATACAAGGCTGCGACGGGATTTGTCAGTCAAAACACATAATCTTCGTTCTCCACTTAGCTGCGAAAGGGCAGAGAGAAACCCGTCTAGGGCACCATGAATGAGAGCATTCATTCTATGCAATGAAACATATGCTATTCGTTTCAAGGAAACCTGTCATCGATATTCTATATGCAAAAATGTTTTTGTTTTGAAGAATGATTTCGAATTTGCAGCTTGCAGATCCTTTCTAGTTATTGTTTTGGTAAGTTTTTGTTTTTAATCTTCTTCTTGTTTTCAAAAACGTTTTTTTCATGCTTTTGAATTCGAAATGCATTCTTTAAGTGCTGTTTTTCTTCTACATTGCATGTAGATTTCGAATGCAATTAGGGCACGTTTTTTATTGACGTTTTCAAAGGTCGTTGCTACTTTTAAGCAATTCGAAAATGCATGGACATTTGTCATTCCTTTCTCTATTACTCATGCAAATGCATTGATTGAGTATGATGATTTAATCAAACTCTTGGCCTATATATCTCCAGGTTTGCATTTAAAATCTGAATTCGAAATTCTTGAATTGTTTCCTGAATTTCAAGCTTGAGAGAGTGTTGTTTTTCCTTTGCATTTTCATTTCCACTTTCAGATTTACATGTTCTTCTTGTCTTTTCATTTCCATCTTCTTCCATTTTTTTCAAGTTTCACATGAGGGTGTGATTTATCCTCATACACAGTCGGGATTAAAAACCCCGTTCTTGATGGTGACTTTCCAAGATGAATAAAAAAGACTAAGTGCTGCTCCAATGTGCAAAATATAATAAAATACCCACTTTCTCACATTTACATGTTAAAGAGACAAGTGTGAAACTTCCAAAATGCAAAGTAGCCAAAAAAGCCCACTTTTTGACTTTCCCTTAGTATGCATATGCTTCCGAAAAGCCCACCTTCATGCTTTTTCCATGGCTTTTTATGAAACGCAAATGTTTCCGAAATCCCACCTTGCATATTGAACATTTGCTCATGCATATGTGCGTTAATGTATTCATTTTATTAAACTCAAAGCTTGCTGTCGGCATATGTGCAGTGCCTCCAAAATACTAAGTTCTTCCCTATATGCATTATGGATTGAAAACCCCACTTCTTTCATAATGTTCATACTTACATATCAAAGAAGAAGTCCAGCTTTCTAATATGCAAAACAGCCAAAAAAAGCCCACCTTTTTGTGTCCTTTTGAGATGTATGTTCTTCCTCTCAAACAAATGAAGATTCGTATTGCAAGAAGCAAAGTACTTCCCATATGGTTGCAAAGAAAAATGAGATCTTCCTCAAACATGTGGTTAAGTTTCAAAATCTTGATTACAAATTCCAAGGTTGTAGAAGCATATGAAGAAGGAACAACCATATGATGGAGTCATACAAAGAAAGGGATGGAAGATGCAATGATGATTGACATAGAATGCTTTCAAAACTGAAATGATAATGAAAAGATGCTTTTCCAGCAATCACCACTATGATGTAGAACAAACAAGGATGGAGATTCATATTCTGGTTCGAGATGCTTCCACTAACCAGAACACATCAATCATCGGGCATCAAGTAGCAGAATGAAAACCAATAGAGGATGATATTATAGAAGGTCGTGTCTTGTCAGACACTTATAATATTTTCATCATGTATTTGTAATTTGTAATTAACAGATTACATGCAGTGTAAGAAAAAGATGTAATTGCATGTGATAGTATCACGTGCAAAGTAGTCTCATGTAATCATGCTGCAAGAACATTAGGTCCCGCAACATTGAATAAGTCAAAGTTAGTTAGTTATAGATAAGGATTGAATAAATCAAAGTGGTTAAGGGTTTCCCCTTTCTTCTCCACTTTCCTCTCTCCTCTTTTCCTATATAAAGGAGGGAGCTCATTGTAAATATTGATCCCTTGTGTGTGTGCAAGTAAACTTTAGGCAAAACTCTAATATTCTGAAGACTTTGTGTTTCATTGTAAGAGAGTTGAGCATCTGAATAAAAGGAATAGAGATTGACAAACTTTGAGTTGTTGTCTTGACAATTGATGAATGTTTTCTTATGTTGCATTTGTTAATCCTTGATTTTGATTGAGTAGTTAACTTGTTTATATCATTGGAGCATCTTTAATCCAAGTTTTCTAAATACTTTGTGCTTCAGAAGATCGGGGTTACTATAGAGAGTAGTGGCTGTAACATTCTAAAGCTGAAGACTTTGGGCCTCAGTGTTGGAAGTTTAGATTAATTAGAGGATGTTCAAGGGAAGACTTTGAACATCTGAAACTAGAGTACTTATTTGAAGTGAGGACAAGAGACTTTGAGCTCTTGTATCATTTCATCTTTAGATAAAATTCTCTGCTGTCTCAAGTGATTGTTCTTAAGTCAATCTTTGAGCCACCGGTATTACTGTAGCAAGAAGAACTGCGTGTGTTACAGTTCAGTTTTACTTGAAGCCACCTGCGGTAAGAAGGGAGCCTCTCCTATTGCCGAGAGGAGAGAGTAATCTCACATACTGCTGCCTAAAGGATACATTTTGCCAAGTTGTAGTCTTAGTGACTTGCAAAATATTTAGCAAACATGGCAAAAATCAGGGCACTAAATATTGGTTAAAAGCATTCACACCCTTGGTAGGAGACACCATTTTTGGAGAAGAGAAAATTTGTGGGAAGGAAATGTGAGCATCAAGGGAGAAGAAAAAAAAAGAGCTGAGAGAAAAGACCATGGCAAGTAAAAAGAGTGACTTCATTCCAACAACAGGAATTCGTGCAACACCCTATACTAGGTTTTCTGCTATTTCTTTTCCCATTTTCCTTGTGTATAATATTGTAAGAGTTTTGAATCCAGTAAAAATGATTTAAAAAACCCTATCTTAGATGTTGAATGCTAGAAGAGTTGTGAATTTGGTAAAAATGAACAAAAAGCAATATCATAGTTGATATTGTAACCTGTACATGTTTATCTATGCTCCCTTCCTTGACAATGTCAGTTAGGCTCCTTGACAATCTATTCAGAGTTTTTTGTGGCCTCATGCTAACTTTGGAATATTGTTTACTTATTGAATCTTCAAAACTTCACTTGAGCTCTCTTCTTCTTCTCCATCTTTTTATCCATCTCTCTATTCTTCCACATTTGCAGATTCCTGCTTAGTTTTGAACTTTACTAATGCATCCATAAAATATATTGTTGAAATATTTAAGTAGACACCACATAAAAACTTTATTCTTTAGAAGAAAATATCCTTATTTTCAGATCGATACAAATTATCTTAGGTTTGCAAATGTGTCCAATGGAGACTTCACAAATTTGAGCACAATGTGAAATATCAGAATGATATTTACTGCTGCAGACTAGGGTGGGACTGAATTGCAACTGAAGCTGTGAACCACCTTCAATTGCTCAAGCTTCCAGCAAAATAAATCAGAAGCATTCCATGATGATTTACAATGCCCAGCAAATCCCCTTATAAAGGGCTCCAAGAAACATTCGGAGGATTATAATAGGCTGACTATGATTTTAATTGATAAAGTGACTTTATTTTATTTTATTCCTCTTAATTTTATAATTAAATTAATTTTAAAATCATCCTTAGGATATTAATCTAATTTTAGGACAACTTAAATAATTTACTTAATTAAGTGGCTTTAAAATAATTGGGAACATTACAGAGACAACATTTCTATGCCAAAATTTTGCATGTTTCCCAATGTTTAATGAATAGGTATTTTGTCAAATGGTTCATGTGCATCCTTTGTGTAGACTTTTCTGATTGCAATACGATGAGTAATATCTATGGTTTGGAATAAACTAAAATTGATATTTGTCATTAACCAATAAACTTGAAAGCAATATGTATCATTCATTACAAGGATATGAATAACCATTGAGTATTTACAACTGTTATGGATTTCAGCACACAAATCAATGTAAAATCCGACCTTATACTGATAACTGCAATATTCACTCCTGTAATGAGCCCAACCTGGCTTTGCTTATAATTAATAGATTTTGCAACCACAAATAATAAACTTTGCCAGAAGGTATCACTTTATTTATATAATCAATTTCAAATTGCAATTTTCAATCCACAACCATAATCATTTCTAGTATATTTATTTTTGTTAGACTGGAAAATATATTCATTAATTATTTAACACATGCAATAGTGAAATAAAACCTGACATTTGCCAATGTGGATGTCCGATTGTTGGGACAACAACCCACCAACAGCCACGTCCTTGCTGAAATGCAGTATACCAGCCCGCGAATTGTTTCTAACTAGTCACGCGCCAGCAATTATGCCTCCCTTTGATTCTCCAGCACGCGAGAACCAATACTCCACGTGCGGCCAGCAGTGGGCAATCCCACGCGCATATATATCCTGCCCAAACACGGCAGATTTGGGTCGATTTTCAGAGGAGCTCGACCTCCAGTCCTACGCGGGTTCAGTGTGTCCACGCTGCCATTAAATGTATCTTCAAAACAACCCCAAATTAGTGCGACCTTCACCTTCCTCAAACGTAGCTTCCTCAAACTCGATCTATCCTTCCAGAATGAGTTGCGATTTGATGCAACTCTCAAATTCTTGCAAGGAACGTCCTCTTTCAGACAGGACTCAATTTCGATGATAATAATATCTGAGACAATTACACCCTCAGTGTGTAATCGTTTCCTTCAGCAAACTCCAACCAATAATGATGAGACTCAGCATAGATTTCTTCTCCTAGCCACAGATTCAACAGTAGAGAGATGAAGCAAATGTTTACTTCAGCACATTTGCAAGAATGTAAAACTCAAAAACCCTTATACTTCAGCAAGGCCACAATTTAGAAATTCCCAGCACAGAGCCACAATTTACTTCAGCACATTTGCAAGAATGTAAAACTCAAAAACCCTTATACTTCAGCAAGGGCACAATTTAGAAATTCCCGGCACAGAGCCACAAAGTCAAAAGTTTAATCAATAATCGAATGCCAATCCCAATGAAATGAGCTCATATTTATAACCCATCCTTGGCCATAGTTTCCCAAAAAGAGCTTCAGTTCAGAGCTGTTTTAATTATCAACTTCTAAACATTATTATAATAAAGTATTATAACAATATGACTTTAATTATTAATTAATTAATCCAACATCCACTGCTAGTGACGACTAACTGCCAGAGCCACCCACTGCACTGCCAAAAATAGCAACTGCCAAAAATAGACTTACTATAGATAGTAAATCCCCAGCCACAGAATTGCCTACTCTGAAAACTGTCTGAAGCACTGACCATTGCTGATACTGCCTTGTCAGAGATAAACACTGACCAACTGACTTACTACAAAGAGCGAGTCTGCCAACTGGGACCCTCAAAACCAGGCGTCAACTCACGAGGGTCGCAATAATGAGCTAACAAAACCACAGCCAATACCTGCTAAAATTGGGGACATCACAGTCCTTCCTCCCCAAAATTGCTTGTCCTCAAGCAATTGAGTATCTCACCAGAACCTCCACCCGGATCCCATAAGAAACACATGACATCCCTGCACTCCTGGAACCAACTGTAAACCCATGACATCAGCAACACCAGTAACATAACCTTTATCATAACCTGTATCATAACGCCAAGTGCCCGTGCTGATGAAGTGGAGATCTGGACATCACTAGAAGATGACTCAACAGGAGAACTCATCATACTAAAATTCACTGACTCTGCCTAGTCATCTTGCAACCAATCCATCTTAGGTACAGACCAGCTCTGCACCTGATGTAAATACTAAACATGTGAGTCAAATATGAGGTTGTAAACACTCGTCATAGTATAGACTCGATCCCCAGTATGATCATCTTTGTCCTCATCCTCATGCTGCTGCGATGACTCCTCCATCTCATCCGTGTAAACCCACATGCCGCGGTTTATGTAATGAGCCTGATTGGCCCTTTCTGGATAACCCAATATGAACAACTTTTCTAATTCTGAAAATAAAGAGATTTGATAATTTTTCTAGAACAATTATATAATTCCTTTTTGTAATTCCCAAATAAGTATGAAAACAACCATCCAAGATGAATCTAATCCAATGTTTCAATATGAATAACAACCAATACAATTTCATAGGAAAAATAAATAGCATCTAACTCTAGCCTATGGATTTGACAAACTAAATACGACATCTATCAAACAGATACATCACGATAATGATATAAATAAAGTCCAACCTTGTAACCAAGCGGCTGCCAACAGATTTCAAAAACGCCGCTATATTATCTCTCTACGTGGCTGCTAGCAAATTACCACTCCACAAACCAGCAACAACAACCAAAGAAAACTCACGCTGAGGAAGGGACTGTAAACCAGTCAAAGCCAAACGAAATACTTCCACTTCCTAATGCTGAACCATACAAGCACAATTCACCAACATGGAACCTTGATTCAAAGTGCATACAAATTCTAAGAATGATTCGTTCTTAGCCCACATATAACCTCCAAACCCTTGAAACTTCTGCAGCAGACCAAACTCCACAAGTGCCAAAAAATATTCAGCTCCAATATAGTAAGATCTCAGTCCATAAACCAAACAATAAATCTCTAGTTCAATCTCTAGCAAGCTCCAATCCGATCGACTTCTTAATGCAGGCCCCAGTTCACTGTGAAAACCAATTTCAGGATTAATTGCACTCTCCGTGTGCCAATTAATTATCAATAATCTTCCTCAGATAATAATCTCTAGAATAAATCCAATTCTCTCCTTAGCCACAAAAATACAGTAGAGAGATCTTGCAATTGTTTACCTCAGCACAATTGCAACAGTGAAGAACTTAGAAACACTAGCCCAAGTCTCAAGAAGAAAAATTATAAAATATTCAATAGTTGATTTGCCTTTCACAAAGCATTTCTTTTATAATTAAAAAGTGTCGTCTCTCACACACTTTTCACTTAAAACACTTTTTATACTTAGGCACATATTGAATAATATAATTTATTACCTCATTTGGCTCCAGAAATGACCTTTTCACCAGTATCATGAAATTATGACATGCAAGGTCCTTATTTCTTGTGCCCAAGATTTAAAACTTTTCATCCTGGTTCCAATGAGGTATAACACTAAGGTATCCAACATATAATACCAACAAAAATGAAAACCTTAGCAAATTTAATTAAATAATAATAATAAACCACCTGTCTTGCGAAAACAATTGAAGAAGCATCCAAATCGAAATCTGTCTACACAGGAGTGATCCTGATGATGAAAGATGATAAATGAACCTGACGGGGTGACTTACTAAAAATAGACGCTCTCTCCAAGATTCTTGGAGCCCAAACTGGAAGCCAAAAATGAAAACCGAGAGCATCATTCAACTCCTCTAACTCATCTGAGCTCATCGGAACTATCCATTGACTTACTATTAATAGGAAGTTCACACCAATGACCCTCTAAACACCTCGCCAAACCATGAGGATCGCAATAATGACTTGGCACCATCAATTCAATGATCTGCTAAAAATGGGGACATTACAGTTTACTGCCCCTTTCGGCCTCAAAGAAAAGTATGACCTTTAGAGAAAGGCCCCTTGCACCAAAAGCAAAGTTGTCTCCTCCTCAGGTCCTCTCTGGAAGTATGATCAAATCTCCCCGTTGACTTGCCCTTGTGCTCAACAATTGGTGGACTCCTCATCAACAGGTGGAGGACCAGATGACTTTGGGGCACCCTTGCTCCGAGATGATGACTCAAGATCTCGGGCCTTCTTCATCGCCTCCTGTAAAGTGGGTGGATCCAAAGAATTAACCCATCCACAGAGTGGCTCCGCTAACCCCTCCAAAAATAACATCACTCTCCTCCGCTTTGAGAAATCATACACCATGACTGATATGCGCTAAAACTCGCCGATGAAGCCCTCTAAATAGCTGTCTGCCGCAACTGAGCCAACTCTCTAAAGTAAACCTCTGGATCTTTTCTGTCAAAGCGCTCAATCAGCCTATCCACAAACTCCTGATAGAAAGTAATCTGGTCATGATGTAGTGATCTCGACCCATGGTACCACCAGTCATGTGCAGTCCCATCTAAATGCAAAATTGCAAATCTAATGGCGTCTTCGCTCATAGGGCGCAATGCGAGGCAGGTGTCGAGCTTGTGGACCCAAGCTCTAGCAGTGACCCTACCGTTGCCATCAAAATGTGCTAGCATCATCTTGCTAGCCTCCTGTCTCAAATCATTCTGCCCCATCGTATGCCTATCCTGCACCAATCTTCCCCTCGAGTGCTCTCGTTTCTGTGTCAAGTATCTGTTAAGGTTCAAATTCTGCTTCAAGGCCTGAGGAAGGGCATCCCACTCAGCATAGTGAGTGACTATATCATCGGCAAAGGGGACATCCTCAGCATCAGTGCTGACTGCATCGACCTCCAGTCTCACAAATCTAGGTCCCTGGGGTCTGAACTGATCTCCCCTGTCACTTGCCCTATCTGCTTTGTCATCTCTTCAGGCTCTATGCTCATAATCCCTGTGCCTATCTTCAATCCGTGATCTATGTGATGTGACAAAAGCATCACGTGATCTCTCCCTACTCTGGTCCCTCGATAATACCATCCGTCTCAAGGTGTCAGAAGCTCATGTAATACATCAGCTACATGATGTTGGCCAGCTGCTAAGTTCCCGAAGGTCTCCCAAGCCTCTTTGTCTATATCTGCTTCAGTAGCAGCTGTGGGTCGTGCAGTACCTATTGAACCACTTGGATTATTAGCATCACCACCCAACACTGTGCCAAACTGAATATCTGCATCTTCTTCATTTGGTGGGGGTGACTGACCTCTCCGGTAGTAATGCCTACCGGGAATAAATCTCCTATCATCTGCCATAGATGGAATCCCAAGTAATAATAATAATAAATGAACCTGATTTCCCTGCAGGCTGGCAGGAAGCCGCTCTGATACGACTGTAATGAGCCCAACCTAGCTCTACTGATAATTAATAGATTTTGCAACCAAAAATAATAAACTTTGCCAGAAGGTATCACTTTATTTATATAATCAATTTCAAATTGCAATTTTCAATCCACAACCATAATCATTTCCAGTATATTTATTTTTGTTAGAGACTGGAAAATATATTCATTAATTATTTAACACATGTAATAGTGAAATAAAACCTGACATTTGAATGTGGATGTCCGATTGTTGGGACGACAACCCACCAACAGCCACGTCCTTGCTGAAATGCAGTATACCAGCCCGTGAATTGTTTCTAACTAGTTACGCGCCAACAATTATGCCTCCCTTTGATTCTCCAGCGTGTGAGAACCAATACTCCACGTGCGGCCAGCAGTGTGCAATCCCACTTGCATATATATCCTGCCCAAACACGGCAGATTTGGGTCGATTTGCAGAGGAGCTCGACCTCCAGTCCTACGTGGGCTCAGTGTGTCCATGCTACCATTAAATGTGTCTTCGTAACAGCCCCAAATTAGTGCGACCTTCACCTTCCTCAAACGTAGCTTCCTCAAACTCGATCTATCCTTCCAGAATGAGTTGCGATTTGATGCAGGTTTCAAATTCTTGCAAGGAATGTCCTCTTTCAAACAGGACGAAATTTCGATGATAGTAATATCTGAAACAATTACACCCTCAGTGTGTAATCGTTTCCTTCAGCAAACTCCAACTAGTAATGATGAGACTCAGCATAGATTACCTCTCCTAGCCACAGATTCAACAGTAGAGAGATGAAGCAAATGTTTACTTCAACACATTTGCAAGAATGTAAAACTCAAAAACCCTTATACTTCAGCAAGGGCACAATTCAAAAATTTCCGGCACAGAGCCACAAAGTCAAAAGTTTAATCAATAATCAAATGCCAATCCCAATGAAATGAGCTCTTATTTATAACCCATCCTTGGCCACAGTTTCCCAAAAAGAGCTTCAATTCATAGCTCTTTTAATTATCAACTTCTAAACATTATTATAATAAAGTATTATAACAATATGACTTTAATTATTAATTAATAAATCTGAGCTCGTGCAATAAATCCAACATCCGCTGCAGGTGATGATTAAGTGCCAGAGCCACCCATTGCGCTGCCAAAAATAGCAATTGCCAAAAATAAACTTACTATAAATTGTAAATCCCTAGCCACAGAATTGCCTACTCTGAACATTGTCTGAAGCACTGACCATTGCTGATACTGCCTTGTTAGAGATAAACACTGACCAACTGACTTACTAAAAATAGTAAGTCCAAACTTACTAAAAATAGCGAGTCTGCCAACTGGGACCCTCAAAACCAGGCGTCAACTTACGAGGGTCGCGATAATGAGCTAACAAAACCACAGCCAATACCTGCTAAAATTGGGGACATCACAACTCCCAACTTCTGGTAACAATGCTTGTACCCTCACATTAGTTTCAACAGGTCAGCAATCAACCAATGGTGCATTTACCCGCCTCAAATCTGCTCCATAACTATGCCCAGCAATGCATGAGTGATGTCAATAGTATCTAATGTTCATGCCAACATCGGAATAGATTCATGCCCAGCAAAGTCTATATCTGCACCAGCAATAAAGTCAAACCCAAACATCCAACAATGAAGGATATGATCGCCCAGCTATAAAGGAGTCTAATGCCTAACCAGCAATACTTCCAATGCCTACCAAAGTTATTATTCATGCCTAGCAGCCAGTCTTCATTTCCATGTGTCGAATGTCACATCCTAGCATTCACATCATACGGCTTCTAAGATACAATCAAAATGATAAGCTTTTATTAAAATATCAGAATGTCAATAATTTTCTCATTTGCCTGCAAACTTCTGAAAACTTATCTAAACTTCAACAATTAGCTCCTGCACGAAACCTATGTGATTCAACTTGCAGATTGGCTATGGTAGATGTCTCACCATCCTAAGGTTTGCTCTCCTTGAAAGCTTCAAATCTTCTCTATTGAAAAATACAATCCAACTTATGCAAATGAGCTCCTAAATTACTTTTTATATTTTTCCCCTACAACTTTCCAAAGGTACTATTAATTTCCAGCTCAAAATAGAACATTCAAAACGCTTTTACTAAGTGACTTTTATAGCATCACCTTTTAAATCACTTAGGTCACTTTATTAAATGAATTAAAATAAAGTCATCTGGAATTTTTTTTTTTTGGACAACTTTATTTAGTTAATTTATTCATTCCCCACCAAAACCTGAAATTAGCCTATTGGACAACTTTATTATGTTAGTTGTGCTTGTAAATACTTTGTTCATGCCTATTTATTTATTGTTCCACTAAACTTGGTATTTAGAAAGGTTCATCATAATAGACTTTGGATCTAATTTGCTACAGTCGAGTTAATAACATTATATGGGCAGGATTTAGAGCAGCTTGCATTTGAAATATTGAATCCCCTATCCCGAGGAATTCATGTTGCTATCTTCCTTTGAAAATTTTAACCTTGAGATGACTCTTGTGTTTATCCAGGGTGTGGGTTGTTTGGATACTATAGAGATAATAAATTCAAAAGAAGTAATAGTTTTATATCAGTTAACCCATATTTGCTCAAGTATGTTATTATTTCCTTAATGATTATTGATGGCTTGTCCTTGGATGTCATTTCTTTTAATTCTCTTGATAATATTGAACAAAAAAATACTTTTATTAGGTTGATCAAAAGTTTTTTCTTTTTTTAAAGTTGCATATTTTCTTTCAGCACTGTTAAGTTGCCTTCTTCTTGATACATTTAATATTTAAAATTTAAGATTATTTGTGTGCTTGTATAGGCTGCTGGGCTGTTTCCTTCTTTTCATATGTTGGCCCTATATTCAAGGCTGCATCCAGAGTGTACATTCTATTCAGTGCTGGTAAGATTTGGGTTCTGTTCATACACCAGAATATATATTTCTCTCAGAAAAGTATGTGGTTTGGTTGAATGCAATCATAACTATACATCTTGATGTTTGTCCATGAATTCTTACAATGATTGCTAAAGCGACTCTTAAGTTGTTGAAATGGGAAATATCAGCATAATAAATTATCATCTCTGTGAACAAGAAAACATTCATCTTCCATGATCTTAGTGTTATGTATAAAACAAGTACATGTTGCAGCAGGAAGACCAATAGATAATTTTAAAATTTAGCATGTTTGTGACAGAAGAATCTTCAGATTTTTTTGAAAATGAAGATAAATTAAATCTTAGTAGATGTTGCACACCATAGAATCACATTCAAGAGTTTAAGGGCAAATAGTCATCTCACTTTAGGAGACACTCCACAAGCCTTGTTCTTTAGAGATGTCCTCATGATGAAATAGAAGTTGATTGAGCTCTCTATCCTTGTAAATTACCACCATGATGTGCTTTCTCTGAACTTTGTCATTGTTTTCTTAATGGGTTTGGTATGGTTTTTGGCATTGAGCTCCTGTAGAGGTGTTGCTTGTTATCCTTAAGCTGGGCATAATCGTATCAAATGCCCATGTGAATGTTCGACATCTGGATAAGATGTTTTTTTAATCTGGTGGTTGCTGCCATTCACTATTATACATTTTTAGAATTACTACATTGGGTAGAGGTTTATTAGGGTCTATATTTGTGCAGATTCTAACACAGCTGACTATTATTAGTTTATTGGTAAATTTTGAAGAAATGATGTATTCTCCAATTGCTTGTGTTACATTTCTAAGATTCATGCTACTGTTCACTTGGAAGAAGATAGATTGGAGTTGCATTGGAAAGATCTGCAGTGGAGATAAACACAGGTGTCTCTAATGCTTTGTTAAAAAATAAAAGGAGTTTTTTTCAAACTATGGACTTCTGTCAGAATATACTCTCTTTCCTGTTTGGCAAATAATAGAAACATAAAATTACCCTTGGGTATCATCAAGAATAATTGAGTCCAATTGTTTCCATTCCTCTTGGAGCTAGAGTCTAAGTTTATGACTCTCGATAAGCCCTCACAAATTTGCAGCGACGGATTTTTATTTGAGCCACAATAGCTTGTTCTACATCCCATCAACAAAAAATGAGATCTTTGGATATGTACGTCTACACAGAACAACCATTTTCTTTATTAGAAGGGAAAGGTGATCCAGAGATTGTTTGAAAGGCATGGTAGTAGAAATGCTCTAGTTCTTCCTTTTAAATTGTTAAGGTTTCATTGGAAACCAGTATTGTAGTTGAGCGTTGGATTTGACAGGAGACTGTAGCCTGCTGTGGAGGAGATGCTGTTCTTCCAATCAGCCCTCAGCTAATTCAAGAGTAGGTGGGTTGTTAGTGGTGTGGGGAAGGATCTAGGAGAATAAAAAGAACATAAACATATGAACGCTTGCAGATTATAGAGCTGATCTGATGCTCTTGGTTACTTGTTTGGTCAGGAATTTAGATTGGATTGTTTCCGGGAAATTGGAGAGTCAATAACAAAGCATCTTATTATTAAAATTAGAAATATATGCTTTTTATTATGTAAGTGTAGGGTTCTATGGACAAAAATGATGATTAAAATGAATAATGGCGCTCTGTTTAAGGCATTTAGGGCTCACTGTGGTGTTGGGGTCCAGTGGAAATCATACCTTTTTATTTTTTTTATCTGAACTGGGTGGAATTTTTTTCCTGACTTTTTGAAGGTGGGGATGACCAGCCTTGCCCTACTTATCTGCATCACTTTATCTCTGTTTCCAAGTAGAGGCAGGGGTCAGGGAATGGCTGAGTGAAATTTCCAAGGTGTCCGTGTCCCCAGAATGTCCCCGGTATAGGGACACCTACAAAACAGCAGGGGATGCATCCCCACATACCCTTGTGACACTCCTCTCAAGCAGTTATCTTAATCTTGTCATTTGTGATAATTCCTGTGAACTGTACCTCAAAACAGTAGTTCTGTATAAGGAAAACAAGTTATTTTATATTCAGTTGTAAAAGTTTGCATTCCGCTTATGAAAAGCAATAAAGAACTGCCCCTTGACAATTGTTGAATTTTGCATAACAGGAGCAATATTTGGAAAAGGCTAAACTATCTTCCAATTACTTCCTTTGTGACTGTGATGCCATTCTGGTAATCTTTTCTTTCTTCAAAGATTAGGTAGTTTTCTTTCAAGATTAGGTGTTTCCTTTTGGCTTTTAAATTGAGTTCATATACTTGAAAAATCCATTCCATTTTCTTCCATACTAAGGACAAATATACACTTAGTTGGCTATCTAACATGTCACCCGGTTGCCTTATTTATGTTTGTTACATTTGAGTACCATATTATTATTGTCTGATATTTTAGATTGACCTATTTCTGTAGTCAGTCTATATTTCTAAGATGCTGACTTTTGTGTTTCCAACAGAGTGCTGCAGCTATGGTTGAAGATCTGCCATTAGGATTATATTATTTCCAACAGAGACCTGCAGCTATGGTTGAAGATCTGCCATTAGGATTTTATGAAAGATATACCTTCTGTATCAGGTATCTTCATATGAATCAAACATAGTCTCTGTTTGTTTCCTTAGGATTAGGAGATGCATAAAATGGTCTTTTAAGCTCTGAATTTTTCTCCATGTCAATAACATTTCTTTAGAGTCAGATTGGTTGCTTGCCTTATGGAAATGATCGGCTATAGAACTTTGTATCATGAACACTGTGTCTGCTTCTTGATTCTTGAAGCTAAAATAGTTTTACTGCATATTTTGTTCTCAAATGAATATTATAAAAGAAGTCATTAGAACATATTAAAACCTCAAAAGTAATAGCAATTATTCACTTTCAAGTTGTTGCGCTCAACATGCTAAAATATTGCAACAAAATGTTGAAAGGTTAATTTATAATATATTGTAATCCTATTGAAAGTAAGCTTCTTTGGCATAAGAATCATGGGAAGCAATCAAGTAATATATTTATAACTCTAGAGGAGCTGCATCACTTCGATCTGTAGAGACAAAAGAAACTAGGTTGTGCACTCATGAGTAAAATAGGCAAGGAATTGTAAGTATGTTCAGGTGCATCCTGAATGTTTAGGACTATAAAAGTGTACATTCTGAAAATAAGTTAAACTTAAAATACTAAAACCAGCTATATGTAACTAGGAATGGTTTAGAATCACTTATCACCTTGTTAATACATCGGCAGCAAAAGTAATATTATTTGAATTCTGCAACCATTGCCTACATTCTTCCCTTAACCATTTCATAGTGTTCTTATGGGAATTTCAGTGAGTATCTATATTCATAAGAGCAAGCTACTTCATAAGCATTGGTGAAGTCTTTAAGTGGAAATGTCACATACACCGTCAATGCTGCTTGTTGGCGGTAACTTAGCCAATAATAATAAAGTATGCTATAATTTATGTTTTGTTGTGAATAAGGCAATGTAATGATAAGTTGGTTCTCGGGTAGTTTTAGGGAAGCGACGGTTGACATTCTTAACCAATCGTTGAGTACTTTGTATTGTAAGTTTGTACCAAGTAGATGCTAGCATTGTATAGACATTACATAGTATGAAAAGATATGCCTTTCTGCCTATTCAGTGCTGCATATGTTTCATCTGGATTATTATGGTTTTGTATTCTGATTACATTTCTATTTACTCTGAGTAATAAATTCATATCTCGAAGGGAGTAAACATTTTGTCGTCGTTGCCTGATTGAACCTGGAGATCTGAAGGAAGGCAAACGAGCGGGATGACAGAATAATGTGCCTCTCATTCGACCAACAAGTACTAGTGACTGACAGTGATGTCGAGGACACTAGGGAAGAGACCTAAGAAGATCAGTTGATAGAGGACTTGGTCCATGTGTGGGAATTCTCGGTTGATCAGTACGTGTAGCAACAGGTTCAGAAGAGAGCGGTCCTAGCAAACATCGTACATGCCGAACTCATAGTGCACACACTAGTCTATGATCTTCTGGGAAGCCTTCCAAGGTTGTTGGCTCGCAATTTGATTGAATTACAAGAATGAGGCGAGGCAACGGGAGCAATGCCGACAATAGATACAACGGTATGAGGAAAGAAACTGAAGGGAGGAGCGTGACGCAAATAGACGTCGTACCTCCAACAATTCTGTCAATTAATGCTCCTTCTGCCAAACAAAGACAAGAAAACATAGTAGGAGAGAGAAAGAAGAAGAGAGAAGTATCGGTGTGAAGATCTCTTCGAATCAGGGAGCAGAGCGAATAGTAACGACAGTAATAGAGAATCGTCAAAGAGTCTCAAATCCCACCACGAAGCAAAAGTCAAAGTGTTAGCCGAAGTTGGAGTAGAGAAAGGTGGGAGGCCACCGGCAAGGCGGGCGGGGCACAATGTACGAGGTACGAGTGGAAGGAGATTGCTAGGAACCTACCACTCCCCGACGAGGTAAGAGAGGATCTTGTTGAATTGGCAACTAATTTGTCTCTCCAAGTAGTGACAAACAAGGATGGCTCAAAGTTTGCCTCTACATAGAGTGAACTGTCTATGCACTCTGCACGCTACAAAGGCAACACAAAGTGAAACCTTGAGAGGGAGGTAGCTGAATTATCCGAGAACACTCTGTAGGGAATTGAGAACTTGTTCATATTGGAGGTGTCAAGGATAGGGGGCCGGAACCAAAGACACTAGCGAGAAGGGAGTACCGACACGTGGGAGGTGACCAAGGTGTAGACAGGGCAAGTAGACCATGTCGAGAGTTCCCGTGTGGCCGAGAGTGCAAGCAAGGCACAAAAATGCGGAGAAAGAGCCACTCCATTCTGGTCCTACAAACACGGTGTTGATTGAGTTAGAAAGATGGTGAATACCCCCGAGAAGAAAAAGCTCCCTAAGTTTACAGGGGATGGATCAGAGGATCCTGCATGCCATTGCAAGACTTGTGTGACCATATGGGAAGCAATGGCGAGGATGATCACGACTATTGGTTGAAGGCATTCCCCACCACTCTATAGGGAATTGCCATTGACTGGTACACAAACTTACAAAGAGCATACAAAACAACATTGAATGACTTGAAAAGAGCGTTCGAAGAAGAATTTAAATTGCTACGAGATGACAACGAGATAGTGGCAGAAATCTATAACACCAAACAAGGAAAGAATGAGAATGTACGAGCCTACAATCGTAGGCTGAGAGAGTTACTTGGTAAGATGGAAACCAGCCAGCCGATGGGCTGAAAAAGAGGTGGTTTATCAAGGGGTTGATCCCTTCCATACAAAAGAAAATGAAAGTGGTACCCCCCTCTTCATACGTTGATGCCTACAATCGGGTGATGGACATTGAGAGTGAAAACAAGATGTTTGGAGGGAAGAGAAAGGCCAACGATGACGACAGTACAGATGAAAGCACCGATGAAGAATCCAAGACCGTATACGCCCTCGGATGGGACATGATGCAAATGATGAAGGAGTTGAGAGTTGAGAAAGGAAAGGAAGGTACCAAGGACGACAAGGACTTGTGGTGCACGGATTGCAAGGTCAAAGGCTTCACAATGGTGAATTGGCCAAAGAAGTCCTTTTGCTACATTTGTCAAGTACCAGGATAATCCATCAAGGAATGGCTGTACAACTTAAAGGCCAAGAGCACATAAGTGCTCTTCACTCAAGGAAAGTGGGCAACCCCACCAACCACACCGCCTAGCCCAATTGCAAACTCTAATGCCTTGCCAGGTGGTTACCGCAAATACTGGCGAGGGAACAACAACAACGAAGCTGAATGCTGTATGACACGAAGGGTCAAGCCATGATCTAGTCCTGGAGATTTAATGATTTGGGTCACTTTGCACGGGACTATTAGAGTGGGCAAGGGGTTGGATATTTTTTGTGCAAATGGTGTAGTCTGGGAAACCATGAGCACATCGACTATCCAAAGCAAAAAGGAGTAAACATGTTGGACATAAAAAATTCGAAGGAGGTACCGACGATCACTAGGCTTTAGGCAAAGAAGGCGATATACCTTGATCCTCGTACATGGAAGGAAAGGTTGAGGGAAGCCAAGGCAAATATTGAATAGGCAATGGAGGAGGAACAAAGAACTTCCCATGATGTTGGCAATACTCCCCTACGATAGGAGTCCGAAATAAACATCATAAGACAAATGCTAAAAGCCACCGTACCTGTACAGGCTAAGTTACCGGTTCGAATCTGGATGCAGATGCAGGTACAAGAACCCAACACGTGGATATACGTGAACCCAACCGGTTCACTATCAAAAATTGGCATAGAGACAACGTACAATTTTTTGTTTAGCAATTTCTCTTGTCTGCATTTTAAATGCTTTGTCCAATGGATCTCTTTTTCGGGTGGTAATTTGTGCTTCATCTTCCCCTTCCGATATAGGCAAGAATGGATGTTTGGAGGCTGCATCTATATTAGTGGTTAAATACATTTTTTTTTCAGCTACACTAGTATAAGAAGTTTGTTTTTATCTTAGAACCAATCTCTCAACCTCTTCTTGCTCTTTTACAAATCTTTCTATTTGTGCAGGAGACAACCCCTTCTTATCTGAGCCTAGACACATTCCCGTCCCTTTACTAGCAGGGCCCATAAAGTGAAAGTTCACTCAAGAATATGAGTTATTTTTTGGTTTAGAATCACAATAATTACATTTTCAAATATATTCCCCACCTCCTGGAACTTGTGAAATTCTTGTGGTATGTCTCCATAAAGGAGATGCTATATCAATTTTAAATTTATCGGTTCCTTCCCCACCCACTGAACTTTCAGTACCGGCTATTCTTGCAATCTGATTTCTTGCTATTATAAGAAATTAAATAAACTTAAATTAGAAAAAAAAAGAAATACAAGCATACAAGTGCAAAAAAAGATATTAAAACATTAGAACGGAGACCTAAACTTGTTTCTTTATTTCTTAAAAAAAATTGGAAAAAGACTTGAAAATATTCATCAAAATCTAAAAAAATTTCATTAAAATACTTGAGAATACGATCAAATGCTTATCTTAGATGCTTAGATCTCTTTTGTGGAAGCTATCTGGCACCCCATGAACAATCCTCTTCGAACATAATCATTTGCCCTTTGAAATGCCAAAATGGAGACCAAATGAGAAGAGAACAAAATAACAAATAAAATGATATGTTTTAACAATGAATGGCCTCATCTAGGGCCATTTTAGGGTTTTGTGGAAAAAAAACCCTATGTTCCATGGCGTTTCAGAGACGGGGACAGGGGGATGATAGGGGACGCATTTCGAGGAGGTTTACTAAAGAGCCAAAAATAGGGGACAACAGTATACAAAATTTTAAAATGTGTGAATTTTTCAAAATATATTAAGATATTATAGATAGAGAGAGGGAAAGAGAGAAATATGTCAATAATTGATTATTAACAAGACAATATGCAAATAAATCACTGATTCACGAGTTACAACAATAGTATAACAGCATAAATGATAATAGCAGTAGTATAAATCTGTATAACAGCATTGTAGATCAGTATAACAGCAATATATACTATAAATCAGTATAACAGCATTAATTTAATAATTATAATATATTTTCATTTAATATAAATTTTTTAACATGTTTATTATGATGAATATTTAAAAACTTAAATCAAATATTAGATTTATAATTTTAATATTTATGACTCAATATATAAAATTTTAAACATATTTAATCACAAATTTCATTGCCAAATATTTAATCACGAATTTTATTGTCCGTGGCCACAAATTTGAACCTTGTGGCCCCCAACATTATCGATTTGGCAAAAAGAATTAAAAAAAAAAGAGTTTTATTTAATTTTAAATGCCAAAAATCATCCAAATATTTCGGGGACGCTTTTTTGTTTCAGGGGCGGATCGAGGACGTTTTGGACATTCCCTAGGCGTTTCAGGGATAGATCGCCGCCCCCAATTGTTAGTGGAAATTTCCTACGGTTTCCTGCTGTTTTTTGAAATTGGGATAGTTGGGGGACGTTTCCTTTTGGTCCCACTGTCCCTGAAATGTTTTTGGGAAGAAAACGAGTCCCCTAGGGATAGTAAATGTGTTTTCGTGTAACATAGAAAAAACTAATAAAAACCTCTTATTTTAACGGATGCTTTAAGTGAAATTTTAACTTTTTAAAGTTTTTAAATATAAAAATTGAGTGTTGGGCGCTCAGGTGCATTCGGGTGTGCTTAGATTCCCACAAGGAGCACAATTTCTCCTTGTGGGTGCTCTGTGATGTGCATCACAACAAAACCATAGGGAGAAATTGCGCTCCCTGTGGGCATCTGAGCGCACCCCACACTGGGATCCGAACCATAACACATTTGAATCTAGATATAGGGCCAGGGTGCACACACTCTGTAACTTAGTGGGTGTCGGAACTTTTGGAGACCATGCCACAATTGAAGGTGGCCATTACCAACGTAGTTGGTAACAACACAAGCAACCAGGATAATGACAAGCTGACGGAGGAGAAAAACGGTCCCGCCACATATTTGATGCTGCTGACAGTAGGCATTGGGAAGAAACCGACATTGGTAGAAATGGAAATAATGTGACGAAAACTAACAAACACAATTGTGGACGGAGGCGACGGTGTGAATGTATTGCCTGAGGAGACATGGAACGCCCTCAGCAAGCCAACACTCTAGCCGCCAACCTTCCATTTGGTAGGTGTTGACCAACACGACATCAAACCAATTGGGACACTCATGGCCCAGAAGATAATCACCGCTACTCAATAATTCTTCTTAAATTTCATGGTCATCCCTTTGGAGGTGTATGATCTCCTTCTTGGAAGGGGCTAGTTGATGACGACCAAGGCGAACCACAATTGGAATAACATGCTTTCCATCGAGAGTGATGGAAGGAATGTAATTGACTTGTGGAATCAAGCAGTGAGTCAGGAGCTAGCATTAGACTCGGAGTCTGGGGGTGGATAATTTGACATAGGAGGGGGGATGGAACCTAATGACGAGGGAATATTGGAACTCAGAATTAATTGCTCAGAAGATGAAACTAGTTCCCTCAATGGTTTGTTTCATTGGCAGTCTTCCTTCCGGACTACAATATGTTGGGAATTGAAGTAGGGCCCGAGAGTGACACTTTTCCTCTTGAGTACGGTGAGTACAAGGAAGGTGTGCAAAGGGTGGGTGACACATCGGCCCATCGGTTCGAGAGGGACAAGGCGGTTAGTTACGATCTCGTACTCAAAACAACCTCATTCAGAACATTCCTGGAGTACAAGGATGTTTTTGCCTGGACGTACAAGGATTTGAAAGGAATACCATGAGAACTGTATGTCCACCAAATTCCTCTCATACTGGGTGCACAACTCGTACTAAAGAGGCTATATCGCATGAATAAAAACTATGTTGCCAAAGTACAGGAGGAGATAGAAAAGATGTTGGAAGCAAGCATCATTATTAAGGTACAGACGAGTGACTGGGCATTGTCATCTCCCTGAAGAAAGAAGAAAACTAAATTCGAATGTGTGGATTTCATATGCCTCAACGCGGTTATCATTAAGGACCCCTTTCCGATCCCATTCACGGACAATATATTAGAGGTGGTGGGGCATGAGATGTATTCCTTCATAGACGGATTTTTTGGGTACAACCAAATCAACATTACTCAGGAGGACAAATTGAAAACCATGTTTGCTGTTGAAGGAGTGTATGCCTACAACTAGATGCCCTTCAGACTATGCAATGCCCCCACCACATTCTAGAGGATAATACTAGACATATTTGACAAGATGTTTGTTGATAATTTTAAAGAATTCCTCGACGATTGGTCTATCTACAGTGGGAACGACTCCCACCTCACGACAATAAAAGAATATATGGTAAGATGTCGGAGGGCATGACTAGTACTCAATCCGAAGAAGTGTCGGTTCATGTTACCATAGGGTAAACTGCTTGGTCACATAGTATGCAAGGAAGGATTAAAGGTTGACCCGGACAAGGTGGGGTCATCATCCAGATGGAGAGCCTAGAAGACGTGACAGGTGTTAAATCCTTCCTCGGATATGTAGGCTACTATCGAAGACTCATCAAAAGCTTTGCACAGATGTCGTACATGCTCGACTGACTGACGTGGAAGGGGGATTTGTTTGTTTGGGAGTGCCCATCCTAGCATACCCCAACCGGGACAAGGAGTTCCACGTACACATGGATGCCTCGAACTGTCATTGGCCCCACTTCGGCACAAGTAGGCTCTGAGGGGTTGGATCACCCCATCTTTTTCGCTAGCTGCCTCCTTTTAAGAGTTAAACGGAACTACAATATGATAGAAAGGGAGGCACTCGGCATGGTGTACTTCGTACACAAATTTCAGCGCTATCTGTTGGCAACACCATTCACATTCTATGTGGACCATCAGGCACTCATGTATTTGGTCAACAAGCCGATCATCCAAGGGAGGATGAGCAGATGGCTACTTTTGTTACAAGAATTCACCTTTACATTGTGGTACAGTCTGGGAAGAGCCACATCATAGTAAACCAGCTCTCATAGATCAAATTGAGGGAGCCTCCCGAGGGAGTGAATGAAGACTTCCCCGACGTTCATCTATTTCAAATTGCAACATTGCCAATGTGGTACAAGAGTATTGGTGAATACCTATCCACGTCCACATTTCCACAAGGCATGCCACCACGTGAGCGGAGGAAACTGACTCTGAAGTTTAAGACATTCCAGCTTATCAACCGACAACTATACAAGATGGGACCGGATGAAGTCCTCCAAAGGTGTGTAATGTAGGAGGAGATACTCTAGGTGCTAAAGGAGTCACATGAAGGATTGGTAGGAGGCTACATGGGGCCCAATGCCACCACACGCAAGGTACTATTGGTAGAACTATGTTGGTCGACCCTCCATACAAATGCCCAAGAGTTGGTATTGGGTTGCAATACGTGCCAGAGGGCAGATAATCCATTAAAACGGATTTCATGCCTTGTTTCCTTCACAAGCATAGGAATTGTTCGAGAGATGGGGTCTTGATTTTGTGGGACCACTGAAGGTGAGCAACATGCATCGATGTAGATTGTAGTTGCCACATAATATCTCATGAAATGGGTAGAGGCAAGGGCACTACCAGACAACACCGCACTCAGTATGGCGCGATTCCTGTACAAACAAATTGTGACCCAATTTTGCATACCAATTCAAATCACAAGCGACCAAGGGGTACATTTTGTGAACCAAGTAATCTGGACAATGATAAAAGAAGGTCAGCATATTCCACAACCTGTCAAGTCCTTACTACCCCAGAGCTAATGGACAAGACAAATCAACAGTGTTGGTGTCAATTCTGTACAAGACCTGCAGAGTGGAACAGGAGGATTGGGAAGAGAAGCTCCTAGTTGTACTGTGCACATTCCATACCACGTACAAGGTGATGACAAGGTACACACCCTTCCAGGTAATATACGAGCAAGAGGCCTTGGTACTGACAGAGTACAGTGTATTGAACCTAAGAATTGCAATAGAGAATCGGCTTCGGGACACTGAAAGCTTGAAGTAACGATTGTTTACCCTCGTGAAGTTGAATGAATGACGTATGACGACACAGTTGGTGACGAAGGTAGCCCAACGGAGACAGAAGTTTTGGAACGACAAGCATCTCTGGTGGATAAGCTTCCGGCCTAGTAGTTGGTAGTCAAGTACAACAGTCATAAAGAACTTCGAGGATTTAAAGGTAAACATACAAAGAAGCAAGGACGCAAATCGGTAAGCCCCAGAGCACAAAAAATAAAAGGTATGCACCTCCATAAGACATCGAGAGTCAAAATAATAAAAGGGGGCAGCCACACTGTACGGGCAAGTATGCACACCACCATACATGTGAAGATGTGTATCGTACACGAAAACACATCTACCGTACGACCATACAAATGCAGAGAGAGCAACACAATTCCCATCGACAGTATGAACACAGGGAGGGAAACACAGTCACTGTATGACCGTACAGACAAATGAACACCCAAAGGCAAAGACAAAACACACATCATACGACATAGTGAGAGGAGCAGTTTATCTCCACGGTTCATTGGATCTTAGACTTTACGACACAAGCCTATACAAACACTACCAAGTCAGGCCACATACACCGTACGACGCGTACGGACAAGTGAGTGCAAACATGCACGCAAAAGAACCACACGTGTGCTGGATGACTAGAGAGTTGGAGGGGAATTGTACGGTTGAAGACTCGATGGTGAAGGGTAGTTATGGAAACCCTAGTATGGGAAGTTTTGAAACAAAATATAAAGATGGAGTTTACAAGAAGGCACCACAAGTAGGTATGGCCACATCAAGCAATAAGAAGAAAATACGACCAAAGGTGCAAAAAGATGAGCCAGTAACTGTGCAGACTCTTGCATTTGAAAGTGTCACGGGGAGTGAGTGTAGAACTTGGTGTGAGAGCACTCCACACAACCACGAGGTGAAGAATTCGTTGTGCAAAGCAGAGGAGGATAAAATAATTCAAATGCTTGTGTTCAACCTTCAAGAGTTTGAACCAGTACTGCAGCCCATAGCTGCAGGATATGATCGCCATTCCAACAAGTCTACAATACGATATTTCGACCATACAGTGGTAGTCTCATTTTGGCAAAGGGAGTTCACAAAGGTATTTGGTGTCCCTTAAGGGTTATTCTGCAATGAAACCCTCATCTAAAACGTCCTCTAAAGAAAAGGAGCTATTGCTTAAGTTGTTTTGCCGGCCCAACCTCTCCAAATGGGAATGGGACAACTTGTGGAGCAGTAACAACAGTCGAGGACTGAAGAAATCCTTTATTGTCTCTGTTCAGTGGAAATGTATCATGGATTTGGTGAAGAGAAAGCTTACAGGATTCAGTAGGGCATCTGATATTGCCATATGGATGGTCTTATTGGTGAGAGACCTATTGAATGGAAGGGTATACAATTGGTGGCAAGTACTATTAGAACACATAAAAGAGTTCTTTCATCTCAGACATAAAATGTTCTACATGTCACACCATGCTATTGCATTGTTCTTGGAAGCCCTAAGGACACATGTGCCACTAGACCAGTGGAGGAAATTCGTACCAGCTAGTCGAGTGGAGCCAAGTAAATCGGCCATGTACTAGTGGATGCATCTCGATACTCTTACGGTTGGTGGCACAACAAAACCCCTTTGGAAGAGACCTAGGCAAGAGGTGACAGAGAGTACAGAGGAAAGGGATGAGGACAATGAGGAAGAAGAGTATACAATAGCAATCTTTTCTTGAGAGTGAGAACGCAGCCGAGAGTAAAGCCGTCCAAGGGGAGAATGAAGCGGTTAGAGGGGAGAGTGAGGAAGGTATTAGTTGCAGAGAGGATGACACTAGTAATGGTCGACTAGGGAGCCAGAATGTTTGTAGTGCCGAAGATTGTGTTCACTACAACACAACTTTCACCCATTGCGCGCTTGATGACAACTAAGGGGGCATGTCAGGTCCATCAGATGCACAGAGTGGTTGACTTGAGGAAACATAGGGTGTGGCCAACCACTCTTTGCATTACGACTTCATGAGGAGTTGAGCAGGCTACTTTGGTAGCATTGTTGGTAGCAACTACCATTAGAACTGGTACCCCCACATCTGAGGTTGTGGTCCCTACGACAGAGAGTGTGGCCCCTACGGCCGAGGGTGCAAGCCCTACGCCCGACACTCTGGTACCTACAATTGGAGGTTCGGCCCCTACGATCGAAGGCCTGGTCCCACCACCAAGAGTTCGGGAGCTGCGGGTGACAGAGGGAAGAATATGGCACTTACAGACCAAGACATTGCAGGGGGTGTGGATGAAGGAGATTCAACAAGTGGGGATGCTACACATGTGTCTGCAGGAGAGGATGACGATGAGACAAGAATGGATAGCCTTTTAAGCAGATTCGAGATGGGCATTGCTAAAATCCCATCACCCTCTCCTACTACTCTATTGATGGTTTAGTAATTCTAGCATGTAGATACTTAAGTATGAACTAGAGCCTGTAGATGGGGGATCTCTTGGTGACCAGGCGATGATACTAGCAGTGAGGAAGGAGGTAATTTATTTTGAAGAAGAGAGTGCATACCAGACAAATCTTTTTACAACAGGCTATGGGGCTAGGGGATGATACTGGGGGAGTGATGCAAGATGAGCGGTATGTTTGGGTTTCCAAACCCGATCTAGAGGATGCTATAGGATCCCTATAGAAGTACTTTGCAAAGCTAGAGGGAGTGATGGTAGTAGCACGCAGTATGGTAGACCTGACCAGACAGATAGACATGGGTCCTGTTTCAGCTGAGTTACAGAGGCTATTGGAGTTTATGACTGGTAGATGTCAGCAAGCATTTGTAGACCACTTTACAACCATGGGATGGCCACTTACGGAGACACCAAAGATGGTGGAGATATGGTGTAGACCATACACTCCGGAGGAACACAATGACGTGCTCAACACTCTCTATGCCATGGATCATCCATTTAGAGATACATTTCTTTAGCTCTAGAGAGCTATGTTGTATGGGAGGAACGCAAATGAAGAGCGACAAAAGGCAGAGGAGGAATGCATGTTGGCAGTGCAGTATGAGGGTGCCATACATGAGATGCTCATTACTCTGGAGGAGCAGTTAGCACATGAGTGAGTAGAATGGTTAGGGTAGGAAAATCGGCTTGCAGAGGTGGAGGGGAGATTGGGAGCCACTGTGTGAGTGCTGGAGCAGACAAAAAGGGACTTGAAGGATGCTGTCATGCTCATAAGAGTTGCTCGGGAGAAATAGTTGATGGCAGAGTGGGACCTACGACTACTTCAACAACAACTTCCTAGGCCGACGTTCTCCATTACTCTAGTGGCGTCCTCTCACCCTCCCTCTCAGTAGTAGTTGTTAGTACTGCATCAACCTGCTTTTGCTTTGTCGTCTAGAAGACAACTACTTTTGGGGGGTTTGATGTTGGCAGTAGTTTCGCCAATTATAATAAAGTATGCTATAGTTTATATTTTGTTGTGAATAAGGCAATGTAATGACAAGTTGGTTCTCGGGTAGTTGTAGGGAAGCAACGATTGGCATTCTTAACCAACCGTCGAGTAATTTATATTGTAAGTTGGTACCTAGAAGAAGCTAGCATTGTACAAACATTACATGGAATGAAAAGAGTACCTTTCAGCCTATTCTGTGTTGCATATGTTTCATCTAAATTATTATGGTTTTGCATTATGATTATTATGATTGCATTTCTGTTTACTTTGAGTAATAAATTCATATCTCGAAGGGAGTAAACACTGCTATAAATATTTAAGCATAGGAAATTTATTTTGTGGTTCATTGTGTAGTATGTATCAATAATCATCATGAGATCTACATGTTTAGATTACATCCCACTTATGAAAAGTATTTGTAACATGTTAGCAAGGTATGCAGTGAATAATCAAATGATACACAAGTGTAGATGCGTAATGATAAGGAATATGAAATAAATGAATGAACAGATGCTGAATATAGAATAGGTGTTGATCGTTATCTATTTTGTGATGACCCTATTTTTAGCAGGTTGTGGCAGCGACTGGGTCAGCTCATCATCACGACCCTCGTGAGCTGATGCAGAGTTTTGAGGGTCCCAGTTGACAGACTTACTATTTTTAGTAAGTCAGTTGGTCAGTTTCCATTTCTGACAGGGCAGTACCGGCAGTGGTCAATTCTCCAGACGATATTCAGTTATTCAGTTTCTTGTACTGGGGACTTACTATTTATAGTAAGTCTATATTTGGCAGTTGCCATTTATGGCAGGGCAGTGATGAGCATGTTGGTCAGTCAGTATGGCAGGTGCTGCAGGAATCATCACCAGAATTATATTTAATAATTACTTGTATTAATTAATAACAATATGTTATTAATTAATATTAAGACGATATTATAATAATAATAAAGGGCAGTTAACTGATGATGGTTTTTGGAAACTTTGGAGACCAAGGAGTTATATATACAGGCTCATTTGTGAAGTAAATCATCTATTGAATATTGATTATTGAATTTCTTCTTGGGAATTGTTCCTACTTTCTGTGCCCTAGCCAGGGTCAAATTAGTTGATGGAAGACTGATTCTTCTTCATCTAATCCACAATTGATTGCTGTTGTATAATCAATTGCTTGTAATCGATTGCTGTGGTATAATCGATTCCACTATTCTTTTCTACTGTCTGCCTGTGGCTGGAAATATATACTTCTGAATTGTTATGCACACTGAGGGTGCGAAATTGAATTACTTCAAAATAGTTAGGCACGCTGAGGGTGCAAAATCCGTTTCTGGAATATCAGACTGGGATAGAGTATTCACAACTCAATTCGCAAAGGAGATAGCGAATGAGGTTGAGTTCAGAACTGTATTGAGACACCATTGAAACTGAGGACGCAGGCATCATATTCTGGCTGTGATTCATAGTTAGCTGCCAATGGTGGGATTGCAGGTCGTAAGTCACAAACAGGCCGCGTGAGAGGTAGCAAGCCGTCTCCTATATAAACAGGCTACGAGCAGTGAACAGGGTGGAGCCCGCGCAGACCCTTAGTGGTAGAAGGGCGGCATTATTGCAAATTTGGCCGCATCATTTCAAATCAGACCACGCCTATTCAATGTGTTGAATGGCGTATAGTATCAGCAATAGGCGGGCCTATCTATAGCCGCATGAGTCCTTCACCGGCCACGGCTATTACCTCAGCTTGGCATGGAGACTGCTGTAGCTACTAGTGGATTCTGTGTGGGAGTTGTAGTGACTTACACTCCAGTATACTGCGTGTTACACCAGCAGCATGCACAGGTTCCTTTAATGTTTTTCTTTCTAGCTAGCAAATAGAGAATTCAATGATAAATGTATTGTAATCTTTCCAGCCAATTAAAATATGAATGAATTCTAAGATTTAAGCCACGTTATCAGTTTGGTATTAAGCTCAACATATGTATTGTGTTTTACGAAGAACTTCGACTTCAATTGATAAGAAATACATAACCAAGTTAATTTAAAACTAGCAAAGGGATAGAGATTACAGTGGTTTCATAGACAAGAGCTAGTTGGGCTCAATCACAGTAGAATCCAAACTTGCCTGCCAACTGTTTGATTAAATGCCAAGTGTATGATTTGCATAAGAAATTGATGAGAATTAGATGCTTGAGGATGAGGCCAACTTAGGTTCATTACATATTTAATGGGGATATATGTAGATAGGGTCATGAACTACATGAAAATGGGGAAACTAATATAAACTAATTAGATGAATGTCTTCCGTACTAATCCTTTGTTGATTATCAAGACACACCAATTGGTTTTTGACAATTTACAATTCAACTTGTAATATTTAGAAATACCTTATTATACTAATTGTAACATTAATTCATCTCTATGTTATGCATTGAATTAAAAGAATGCCACTTAAATGTTTAGGTGACCTATGAAAGTCAATCACCTTTCTTTGATTTAGTTCTCTTTATCTTGACATTGTCACATCATAAATGTAGAATACATAACAGAAAATGAAACATATCAAGTTGTCCAACAATGAGTTCAGCTTATAAATTCTAAATTATATAGAACCAAATGATAAAGTCAAGTACAAAATTCATGTAATGTCCCAAATTTGTAGTTCTCTTGTAGAGCTGCTAGTGCTGCCTTTCAAGATTGGTGTCAGCAGGATTAAAAGAGTATTTTGATGTCGCTAGTGTGTTCAGATGGATTAATGAAGATTAACACTTGTTGAAGTGACTTTGGACAACTAAACTGAGATTTACTATTTTTGGTAAGTTTCAATTTGGACATCTTTTGCTGAGTTGGGTGTTTCATGTGACTTACTATTTTTAGTAAGTGATATTTTGGCTAACTTTTATTTTTTGGCAATTGGTCATAGCTTCAGTCTCCTGTTTGCATTAGTATGCAGTATCTTAAGTTTTAGGGTTTCTACAGTTTGGGCTATTTTTAGCATATTAATATTTATAGTAAGTGTTATTTTGGGTAATTAGCAAGGTTACCCCGAGTTTCCGGGACGGGGACGGCAGGGGACGGTGGGACGGGTTTCCGGGACGGCAAATTTTTTTGCCGATTTTGGGGACGGCAGGGGACGGCAAAGGGGACGGCTATGTAAATATAGGGAAATTTTCAAATATATAAGGAAATTTGCAAGTATACATTACATTCATATGAAAATATGG
>MU227649.1:12611796-12628594 GCA_018584345.1 Thuja plicata
CAAGTGAGCTATAAACCATTTATTGTTTAATTTTGCCTAAATTAATTTGGGGGGCCTTTTTGGTTGGGGACGGACGGCCGTCCCCGGGACGCGCGGGGGACGGCTACGGCGTCCCCAGCCGTCCCCGAAATTTATGGCAGACGTCCCCAAGTCCCGGGGACGTCCCCACCAAAATCTCAAAATTTGGGGATGGCGTGGGGACGTCCCCAAGCCGTCCCCAAGTCCCGGGGACGTCCCCGTTCCGGGAACTTGGGGATTTAGGCCGGGGACGCGTCCCCGGGTAACCCTGGTAATTAGTGTCAATCTCTACTTCAAAGTGCAGATTCGCCAGTTTTAGAACTTGGTGAATTTCCTAAGGCTGCAAAATAATATTTTATTATTTCTCTGAAATATTTTTATAGTGACTTTATTACTTGAATGAAATAAAGTGGACCTTAAAGTTTATTAGGTAAAATGATATTATAATCTAAGTTGTTGAATCATCCAGCTTAACTACCGATTCCAAGTATGATCCGTACCAGAATCGAGTACTTCTTGGAATCCCTGTAGAATCTGCAAGGGTCATATTTTTGGAGGTAGAAACAATTTAATTAGGCTCTGGCTGAATTCCGACAATCTCCAAATAGACTCCGATGTTATTTGAGGACTATTTTCTCAAGTTTTTATTTTCATATATTTGAATGACCAAATTGTAATCCTCTTTGCCAAGACCCGAGACAACTCAACCCAATTTGTTTTGTGTGAACCTATGTGAATCCCTGACCACACAATGTTATATTTTATATTTATTAGTTTAAGGTTTTAATATTTTTTTGATACGTAATAGGTTTTAATATTATTAATTGTAACATACTATTTTAATTTATCACTATAATAATTAAAGCAATATATATAATTTAATTTATAATGTTTAAATATTAAATATTATATGTTATATATTAATAATCTAATATTTATTATTTTATAGTTAAGAAATGCAAATGATAAATAATATATTAATATAACAATAATTCTTTATGTTGACAATAGATTATGGTTTAGTAATTAATAATTAATAATGTATTTATTTATTTTTTCAAGCAAATTGTTATATATATTAATAGTAACATTATATATAATATAGTTGTTTAATTTATATTTATTACTTCTTTTTATAATATTAATTTATTAAATTGTCAGGGTCCCAGCGACATGGAAGAGTAAACGAAAAAGATGAATGCAATTTTGTCAAGTTTATTGTATAGGTGTATACACTTATTTTAACCCGACTTATATATTTTTTGGGGGTAGTACACGGGACTCTATATTGTTAAAATCTGTCTCCCCAAGTTGTATTGAACATATTGTATCAGGCTCATGGTATCTGTCATATTGTATTAGGCAAGGATATCGGGGTTTCTTACTGGCTCTTTTCCGATTGAGCCCTTGAACCAGTTTTTATATAAATAATATATATAGTGGTTATCCCACTTTTGCTTTAATTTTTTTTTTATTAAATTGTATATGAAATAATTAATATTATAATTACACTATTCTTTAAATCCTAATTTTAGGCTGCAAATATACATATGTTTACTATTTTTATATATATTGTTTTATGGATGTACCCAAACATACCCAACCCCTAAAAACATTATTGTGTATCCGCGTACCGCGTGCTTACCCGATTCGGCAACTTAGATTATAATATCATTTTATATGGCTTCCTAAAATGAAAAGAAAATAATAGATATAAATGATATTTTAATGAGGAAAAAGGGACATCTGCTCGAGGAGAGATAAGAAATATTTTAAAGGATCAAATGTTATTATTTTATGGTATTAGAGCTGACCTAATCTATTGTTGCCCTAATTTTTCATTGAGATTCTATATATTGGGGTTTTGGCCTTCATTTGAGATATGTTCGTTTGCTGATTTCTGATTTTCTCTTTGAGGAAACCTTCCTTGGTTTTGGAGATTGGACTTGATTCTACATTGTCCTAAAAAGTAAGCAACTTCAATTATGTGCTCATTTTAGCCCCATTTTAGTATGTATGGGTTCCCACATTGATTTCACGTTCTCCTAATGCTTATTGGACCTTCAAATTAACATTATAGGTCATATTGACTCAATTTCTTCAAAGCTTGAGGTAGGACCTTATTTCTAAGTGCCCTCTATTTTTCCTCCAATCACAATATTCATTTCATGTCCTAGGCCTTATTTGACTTTTTATGGCTTTGGCATACTTTCCTGACATCGTAATAAGCTGTCTGAACTTATCTCATATCTACTGACTGACCGTGACCCCCATACCAAATTTTGGCCTATTTAGGGTGCAACACATCGCCAATGGGTTTTCAGCCCAAATTTGGGGCAGGGTCTCGTCTCGAGGTTTTGCGGGAGAAAAGTTCCCGTGGTCGGCCTGCCTGAGTTTTAACCCCCGAAATGATGCATTTAATATATAAACCCCCTATCTCTCTTCATTTTGGGATCTATTATGACGTGCAAGTATTCACCCTCAAGTTTATAAGTATTCATGAGCAATCAAGCAAATTGGAGTTCAAGATCTCTTCTTCAATCAAGCATCCAAGTCTCCAATCCTTCTTATTATTTAAATTAAAATATAAATAATATACTTATCGGATTTTTTTCTCGATATAAGTTGAATCAGATATATACCATTTTAACTTTGCATGTTGGGTGTGTATTATTTTGGGAGGCTATTTGTTTGAGCAATTGGAATCAATTATTGAGGTGTCGTGTTTTCATGGATGCGCAGATTCTATGCGGCAGAGGTGTAGTGTTGAAGTATCTACACGAGCAGGGAATAGTGTACAGAGATCTGAAGCCGGAGAACATTTTAGTGCAAGATAGCGGGCACATAATGCTCATTGATTTCGATCTTTCGCTGCCTCTCATATCGAACGAGGAGCGAGATGGTGAATGGAAGTCTCGTTCTTTACAGTTGAGTAAAGTTGGGTCGAATTTATATGTACATTAAACTTCCGATTCACATTGTTTACACTCTGCACAGCGACTCACTCTGAGCAATTGGTGGACAAATTTTTTTATTGGGTTAAGAATATGCAATGTCGTTTAAATTCAAGCCAAATTCTTTTCGGGTTCCTGCGTGCATTTCAAAATTCTTCCAAATTTGTCCGAAATTCATCTCGGGTCCGTCTGAGAGACTTTTTGGCAAATTTCTCAGACTGCGGCCGACTTTACAACGAATTCGCATCGTACCCGACTTTATGACGAACCAAATCTCGAATTTTTCCTTTAGCGAGCGAATGTGGTAACTTAGCTATTGGGTTGTTGTGGAGTTTAAGCTATTGCATCAACACTTGTGATCACATCCAAAGAAGCATTACGCCATTAAGGTATAAGGTGATTTGTGTTTCAAATCTAGCTTCTATTTCATCTTTCCTTATGCAATTTCAATTCAATTTCAAGGTTGATTCCTAAACAGGGGTTTGACCAAGGCAAACCCCCTTTTCCAACCTTTTCCCCGTTTTTCTCTGGCCAAGAACAGGTTACGGAGCCGTCACAACTTTTCTGAGTAGTACAAGAACAGTTGCAGATTCTGGGAAAAATTCATCTGAAAGTGTTGGGAACAGGTCGACTGTCCGCTATGTTCCTGGGATTAGGTCGACTAGCCACTTTGTTCTTGCCATTTTTTACTGAAATTTGGCAGGGAGGCAGTTCACAACCTTCAGGTCTCAAATTTGCGATTGCAACTCATTCCGGGACTCCGACAGTCAGAAATTCAAGTCTGAAAGTTCATTTTCTATATTCTATTTCTAGGTGCATTTAAATCCTTCTCCTTCCCCCTTTTTATTAGTTTTCTCAATTAGATTAGATCAGATATGTGCTTATTTAGTCTCTTGTATATCCATATCATCCCTTTCTTTCTCAAGCATAAACAACAAAAGGAATCAAAACCCCTCAAGCATAGTTATTGCATTGGCATCTCTCAAGTGGTGTTGATTATACTTGTCTTGAGGTGCCTTTCCATTCCAATGTATCTTATGAAGTGGGGAAATTAGCCTTTTTACATGATCCCCATTTTATATTATACATTTTGGTGAAGCCGACGTATGACATTTCCTCCTTTTGATTTTGGTGGTTAGATCTTCCTTGCATAACATACTTTTGATTTGGTGCATTTCGTTGTATGAGTTTTGAACTTCTTTTTATTTAGATACATTCATAGATCCATTGGATTCTTGCATTTCATTTTCATGATATCATCATTTACTAGTTCACTTTCAAGCTTCTTTAAAGATTTCCAAGATGTTTCCTTTCATGCATATGATGATAGTTTAGTTCTTAATTTCATCCATAATCACAATATCCCCCCTCCCAAAACCAATCCCACCCATGAAAACATTTTAGCACTAGAAGAGCTTATTAACATTTCATCAAAGAATCTCCCTCCTAATGATGAGATCTTGCAAGATGATGTTGATCCTTCTCCTAAAATGTATCTCCCTCTTTAAGATATTTTGGTGCAAAAGAAGGATATTTTACCCTACTTTCCTTCCCATCCCTCCCCTTTTAGGGATCAAGCTTTAGTGAGTCATGATTATTCCTCTCCTAAAGTGTGCTTTATTCATAAAGATATTCCTACCCTTGGTGATTCTCCTATTTGGGATGAACCCTTGGACAATGACATTGATTATTCTCTTCCTCATAAAACAACCTTTATAAAAGAAGACGATATAATGGTTTTCATTTCTTCTACTCCCTCTAGAGATGACACATTCATATTTGATGGTGATCCTTCTCCCAAAACATACCCCTTTTATGAGGATAGTTTGGAACATGAGGAGGACATTATAAATACCTTCCTTAATATCACCTTACCTTCTTTAAATGACATCCCTTTTAGAGATGAGGCATGGATGGATGTCCCTAGTCCCTATTCTAAAGATTGTCTTACTCATGAGGACACCTTGCAAGAAGAGGCTAATATCATTACTAATTTCCTTAATGCTCTCCCTTCTTGTGATAAATCTATGAACAATCAAGAGCTTGGTCAAGTCAATGTTGTCAATGTTTTGGGTAGTGATAATCCTAAGGTGGTTGTCCATCTTCATCATGATACCGCTCAAATTCAAAATAAACTGATTATTGTGGTGAAAGGTGCTCAACAACCTGACTATGATGCAGTTGCTCACACTTATAACACAAGAAACAATAGACAACCTACAAGTTCAGTTATTCCTCCTCTTCCTCCTCCTCAACCGATGCTTCCTCCTGCACCCCGTCTCCCTCAAAATCTTGGAAAAAACTATGATTTAGTAGAAAAACTTCATGCTACTCCTGCCAAGATATCCCCTTGGGAGCTTCTTCAAACTTCACCTACTTATCATGAAGCATTACAACAAGCCCTGAGAAACATGACTATCCCACCTCCTAGACAAGACAACATAACTTCCATCTTGGAATGCATGAATGTGACTAATAACAAAGCTCAAATTGTGTTTTCTCAAGATGAGTTGCCTTCTAAACCAATTCAAGATCAACATGATTCTCTCATGGTTTTTGTCTGTATCAATGGTAATCTTATTCAAAGAACTTTAATTGATAATTGTTCAGGACTTAATGTTTGTAGCATTGACTTGTTAAACAAGATAAATGCAGATCTTTCTTTAATCAAACCTCATTCTACTCCTATTTGTGGCTTTGACAATGTTGCCAAACAAACCTTGGGTATTATCAATTTGGTTGTTAAGGTAGGTCCTGTTATTTTACCCACACCTATTCATGTCCTGTCTAGTTCTCTCAATTATAATCTTCTTTTAGGATGACCATGGTTACATGCGATGCATGTTGTTCCTTCAACACTTCATCACAAAGTGAAGTTCATCTATAATAACACCAGGTAAACCGTTGTTGCTGATGACAGGATCCAAAGTTGCTTATGAACTGAGTCCGATTCTCCTTCTATTCCTACACCATGTAAACAAAACATTTCTCCTAGAAGTGCCATTTAAGATGATGATTGGGAGTCATTAGACTTTACACTGTTTTTTGTTGGTGAATACAAAATTTCTAATTTCAACACAGGACCCTTAAAAGGACCTAGTGTGTCATTTGTCCAATTCGATTCCCAAAACAATTCAACTCTCAATCTCAAATATAGTTTAGGATGTGCGTGACAAAGCACTGAGAATAGTGAGAAACCTATTGAAGCATTTGGTTTCGAATCTCCTCCTTTGTCAACATCCTCTCCTTTATCATCTAACACTCCTTCGATGTCTACCTTTAATCAAGAAATCATTTTGCCTAATCTTCTTTGCGCTAAGTTGATTACTCGACCTGAATGAAAAAAGAAGCATAGTCAAAATTTGGTGAATCTCCCTTTCTGCATGTATCACAGATATCATGCCACTCTACTGATGAATGCCAAGCCTTGCATTACAAAATTCAGAAACTCATTGATAATGATATCATTCACATAACATGTTGCAATGAGTTATTTTTCAATCCTGATTTCTTTAAATAACATTAAGTTCCTATTATGTTGCTCCATAATATATGACATTGTTAGCCTATCGTTTGGGGGCTCATTGTCGTGCATGGTGCAATCATACTTTGTGTGTAACATAATAGGTCCTTTTTCTCCTTTCTCTTCTCTCTACACTTGGAGGGCAAGGGTATTATATCAATCTTTCTTATCCTCTTTTAAGGATCCACTTTTCCCTTGGTTAGGTCGCATTTGTCTATTATGTGATCCAATCTTATATAGAAATGTTGGTTTGCATCAAGGATTCTCTTCCACACAAGAGATATACATCCTTGATCATAACATTTTCATTGTTTGCAATTGGGTTTCCATGGTAAACAAATCCTTTACCTTGGGGGCTAAAAGCATGTCATCCTTCCTCAAGAATCCCTTTACCTAGCAATGGGGAAGGTGTCGATTCTTCCCTTCTTATTCAAGATCTCTTTTCAACATCCTTCAAAAAGGATCCCTTTTATACTTCTTGCATGGTATTTCTTTGCATTCGTCCCTTCGTTAACCTCACAGGAGTTGTGACCTCTTTGCTTGGACTGGGTGTTGCTTATAGGATACCTCCATTGTGTTTAAGGTGCATTATCCTTATTTCTCTTTTCCTTAAGATCTCAAACAATCCTCATTTGCCCTCTTAAGGGGGGGCATACATGGCCTCCTTATTGCAAATATTTTGTTTACTTTAAGCATGACAATACAACTTGCTAGGGCCAAATCACTCTCCTTTATACATTTTTGGTGGATTTCCTTGGATACAATGCTTTCCTTGGACTATCCTTGGGATTGGTTGAATGAGCATAAGACAATTCGCTAGCCCATTTGACCTCTCCTTTGCATACTTTTTCAGGATTGTTTGACTGGCATAACACAATTTGCTAGACCATCTGACCTATCCTTTTCATGGGTTTACTAGCATAACATGCCTTGCTAGACCATTCAACTTCTTATTTACATAAATTTTTATGAGTTGACTAGCATGTGCTAGACCATCAACTCCCTCTTTGCTCTCTCTTTGATGGGTGGAACTAGCATAACACAATTTTCTAGACCATTTCCATCTCTCTTTCTTCTCTCTCTCATGGATTACCTAGTTCAACATAAATGCCTAGCCTGTGTAATCCATGATTGTCTTATTCTCTCCTCCATGATTCCATAGCATAACACACTTTGCTATTTGATTGGATTCTGGAGCCTTATCTTATGTTTGATGTGTGCTCTTTCTCTTTTCAGATGACCACTTGTGCTTTTGCAATAGATTACCGAGCATGATGCTAGTAGTTGAGACATTCTCTTTAGCGAGTTCTCTTCAACTAGTTAACTTGAACTCTTAGTAAGCGTTAGGCTTTCGTTGTTGTTTATGTGTCCTTGCATATGGATGTACAAGTTAAGATCCTTGGTTTGGGGGCTTATGTCCTTAAACTAGCAATATCTTATATCCTTGTAGTTTGCCCATGATCTTCATCTTTCTTTCTTATACTTTACCGTGAGCATGAGGTTGACTCATACTCCCGCTAAAGTGGGGGATAAATGTATCGTCCTATAAACTATGCACCCTTAATTTGGTGCTCATTTTAGCCCCATTTTAGTATGTATGGTGTTGATTTTTGTAGCTTCGATCAGATAAAATATTGATTTTACGAGAATAGATGAAATTGTGATATATATATATATCAATATATAGATAATAATAATAATAGATATTATCATTATTATATATATTGATATTTATTATCATTATTTTCTATCATCATTAGTATACATATATATTGATATTTATATCATTGTTATTATTGTTATAATATAATAATGATAAGTGTCGATTCATAAATAACAATTTATAAAAACTATCTTTTATGATTAAGCATTGACTGTCGATTATTATCGACTAACAAAGACCACTGATTATACATTGGGTCTGGACAAATACGATTCGGGTTAGTGACGAACGTTCACGCCTATGATAGGCATGACTCCTTGAGGAGTCACGTCTATCATAGACATGATTGTTCATCTCTATCACCGCAATACATATATCGCTGCCTTTGAAGAACTTTCAATGCACATAAGATACAGAAATCAACAAGTATAAAAGGCATTGATAAGTCTCAGCAAAGATAGATATTATATCACTCAGATTCAAGAATGCAGAAGATTGCAGTATATATATTATATATATTAATTAAATATTTATTACTTAGATTTGATATAAGTTCGATTTGCGTTTACATGGTATCAAAGCCAAGTTAAGAAGGATCCTAGCAGCAATTGAACTTGAGAAATTCAGATTTAAAGAACATTACATTCCTCTATGGCAACTGTAATTCAATTCGAAGATAGGCTAGAAGGAGGAAATAACTTCTCATCATGGAAGTTCAGGATTATGATGATATTAAAAGAAAATAAAGTGGAGTCATTTGTGAAAGAAAATAAAGCAGAACCAGAGAATGATTCAAGAAAATGGCATGGATTGAAGGAAATAAAAAGGCCATGAAAATCATAGTTGATGGAGTTGGAGATCATATCGTGCAAATTTTGACAAAACATGAGACTGCATATCATATGTTTAAGTCACTCGAAAGCACATACAAAATAAATAATTCCAGCAGGACCTTGGCTCTAAAGAGAGAAATCAATCATATAAGTATGAACAAAGGAGAATCTATCAACGCATATTTTATGAAAATATCTGCACTAAGGGATCAGCTATCAACACTTGGATACCAGATTGAAAGTAAGGAGCTAACGCTTATTGCCCTAGATGGTCTACCAAATCCCTAGGAGACATTTGTTCAAGGCATTAGTGGGAGGTCTAACTTTCCAAAATTTGACCGACTAAGATCAGACTGTCGTCAAGAGGAATCAAGACAGACAAAGAAAGGATTCAATCAGAAGAATGTAGATGAAGATCTTCATGTCTTGAATACAAATTCTCACGAGAAAAGAAAGAAGAAACACTTCAAGAAGAGGAAAAGCTACCATGAGAAGGGTTCATCCAAGAAAGATGTTTCTCACATCCAATGTTTCAAATGTGACCAGTATGGGCACTATGCAGTCAAATGTCCTTACATAACCAAGCAACAAGCGTCATATGCCAAAGTAAGAAAGTCCAAAACAGACTATGATTCCGATAAATATGTATTCTATTCTGAACTTTCAAATCAAGTATCAAGTAAATCCAACACTTGGGTTATAGATAGCGGTTCATCAAGACAAATCCTAGACTCCATTGTAGAAGAAACTGATGAGGAAGTGATAATTGGAGATGACTCTGCACATCCAGTCAATGGTGTTGGAATTTGCTCCATCAAATTGAAGTTTGACATCTCTATTCAACTCACTGGAGTATTGTTTGTTCCAGACATCAAAAGGAACTTGGTCTCCATGTTTGCACTTGAAGATAATGGATATAGGGTAACGTTCATGGATAGTAAAGTGTTGGCATGGCCAAAGAACTCTACTAATAAAAAAGCCCAAACCATAGATCATAGACAAGGTTATTTGTATGAGTTATGTACTAAACCAAATCTATCGCTAATTCATGAAATTGCAGACTCTAATTAAATATGGCATAGAAGATTAGGACACCTCAATTTTTGTGCCCTATCTTCCATGGAAAGACTAGTCATAGGTTTACCCAAACTCAAACAATACCATTTAGGGGCATGCAAAGGGTGTGCCTTAGGGAAGAACACTAAGGAGTCTTTTCAAAATAGTTCTAGCAAAACAAATGATGTATTAGAATCAGTCCACTCAGATTTATGTGGACCTATGTCTGTACCTTCCTTAGGTGGGTTTCTATACTATGTAATCTTTGTTGATGATTTCTCCAGAGAGACCTGGATCTATTTCCTCAAATGCAAAGAATCATAGGAGATCCTTAAAAGATTTAAGGAATTCAAATCCCTTACGGAAAACTCTTCTGGAAGAAAAATAAAAACCTAAAGGACAGATTATGGGAGGGAATATACGTCAGATATTTTTAAGGAATTTTGTAAAAATGCTGAGATTAAGAGGGAGTTCACTGTACCCTACAACCCTCAACAAAACGGAGTTGCTGAAAGGAAAAATAGAACCATTGTAGAAGCTGCTAGGGCTATGTTACTTGATCAAAATATAGAGACTTCACTTTGGGAGAAGCCTCTAGTACTGCTGTCTACATACAGAATAGATGTCCTCACTCCCATATTGATGACAAAACTCTTGAAGAAACTTTCACTGGTATAAAACCAAACATTAGTCACTTGAGGATATTTGGTTGTCCAGTTTACATTCATGTGCCCAAGGAGAAAAGAACTAACCTAGAACCTTCTGGGAGAAAAGGATTTTTTGTAGGCTATAGTGAAACCTCAAAAGCTTATAGAATATATGTACTTGGTCAAAGACAAATTGAACTAAGTAGAGATGTGATTTTTGAGGAAGACATAGCCTTTAAAAGAGCCATAAATTCTATTGAGCTAGAAATTCAAACTTCCACCATAGACATAGAAGAGGATCCTGCTCTTTAGTTTCAGAGGGAGTATCCTGAAGAAGATATTAATGAAGAACAAATCACATCATTGGAAAATCCTAAGAAGAGACCACTCTGGGCTACTAAAACAATGGAAGAAGCAAGAACTTATGCCGCTCCATTAGGGACTGTCGGACAAAGTAAAAGACCTAAGAGTTCTCTAGTTATGTAACTTTGATGAGTGAATTAATCAAATCAGAACCGACTAATGTTATTGAAGCTCACCCGCACCAAGTATGGAGATAGTACCTAGGCCAAAAGACAAATCTATTGTTTCTTCTAAATGGCTATTTAAAATCAAACATGCTGTAGATGGCAGTATAGAAATACACAAAGCAAGATTTGTAGCCAGAGGATTTTCACCGAAAGAAGGAATTTACTATGAAGAAACCATTGCTCCAGTTGCTCGATATACCTCAGCCAGAGCAGTTCTAGCCATTGCAGCAGCCAAACGATGGAAAGTTCATCAAATGGATGTAAAAACTGCTTTCTTAAATGGAACCATTGAAGAAGAGGTCTACTTAGAGCAACCTGAAGGATTTGAGATTCACAATGCAGAATCACATGTGTAAATTAAAGAAAGCCCTATATGGACTTAAACAGGCTCCCAGTGCCTGGTATGAAAGAATTGATAGTTACCTCATGAGATTAGGTTTCTCAAAGAATGATATAGACCCAAATCTCTACTTCAAACAAAACAAAGGTGATATGTTAATTTTGATATTATATGTTGATGATCTGTTGATTACAGGAGAAAATCACCTTATTGATTAGTGTAAGAAAGATCTAGCCTCAAAATTTGATATGAAGGACTTAGGTCTATTACACTACTTCCTTGGACTTGAAGTTTGGCAGGATTTAGATAGCATTGTTCTGAACCAAGGGAAGTACACCATTGATATATTGAAGAGATTTGGTATGATGAACTGCAAACCTATGTCATCCCCCATGGAAACAAATCTTCATAAATTAAAAGAAGTAGCAGCAGGTTCTCAGTCAGCACATCCCACTCTCTACAGGCAGATGATTGGATCTTTGATGTATTTGGTCAATACCAGACCCGATATCTGCTATGTTGTAAATACCTTGAGTCAGTTTATGTGTGAGCCCAAGGAGATACATCTTGTGGCTGTGAAGCATATAATGAGATATCTTCAAGGTACTCTTAATTATGGCCTAAGATATGAAAAAGTTGACTTAGATCTTCATGGACTTAAATTGGTCAAGAGTGATGCCCTTAAATTGATTACTTACTCAAATAGACTTCAAATAGGGTTGCCTTTATGAAGGTTGTAAGATGGATATCAACTTTTCTACCAACAACCTCAACAATTTCTTTTATAGCTCAATCTTAGAAGCTAAACTCATGACATCGACATTCTTCAATTGCAACTGAATGAACTCTACTTCTCAATTGTAATCATAGAGATCTCATAATTTTTGAAGGGCATTCCAAGCCAATTTACATGCTTCTATGTGTCAAGAAAAGATCATTAATGGAAAAGTATAGCTATATCTTTATTTAATTATTATGCTTAACTAACATATTTCCTTAACAACTATTGGTTTTTTAGGTAGTGTAATGTCCCCATTTTCATGAGCATTGGAATTTGAGGGATTAGCCTATTATTGTGTCCCTCGTAGGCTAATAATTTTGGATAGAGGGTCTTCTGTGGCAGAGGCTTGGTTAATGGAGGTTCTTATCTTCTCCAGAATTTCGTATGTTCCAGTTTGGTCTTCGTTTGGCTCAGATTGGACTTTGTTTGGACTCAACTTCATATACTTACTATCTATAGTAAGCGTGGGCTTGATCGAGAAGGACCCTTTCTATTTTTGGAAAGTGCATTTGGTTAGGTGGGGAAATATTAGTTGTGACTCCTATTTCAGACGACATATTTAAAGGATAAGTAATTTGGGAGTTATTATTATTTTAGTGGCGAAATTATTATTTAATCATTAAATGGCTTATTATAAAGTTATAATTTCACTTAAGTTGAGAGTTGAGTCATCATTGGAAGGGGCCATTTATCCAATTAATTCATTGAAGCCTAAGCCAAAGTATTAATTAAAGTATTGGAATAAATGAATTATTAAAAGGAAAAGTATATCTATTTATCCGACATTGGCTGGAAAAGTGTGTGAATTTCAATTCTCCTACAAAAGTTATAAAAGACTCACATGAGTTCTTTTTCATCATTCTATTGTGCATTTGTTTTTGTTGATTTGGGTGAAGTGAAGAAACAAGGGTTTGAAGAAGTTCAGTGTGGTGGAATTGTGAATTCTACACAGGCTTCAACACTTTGAATTAGTGAAACATCCAACTAATTGTGCAATCCTGCGATGGCTTTATACAAAAGTCATGTTTGAGCTTAATTGGTGAAGTTTTAAAGATTTTGGATGAGGGTTTGAGCATGTGTTTGAAGGTTTATCAGTTGCAGATCGTAAAGATATTATTGCTACAATTATAAATCAGATTACAAGCATTTGTTTGTTGAAGAATTCATCTACTGCTGTTTTTCATATTTTCAAAGGGTTTCCAGGCATGTATTACCTATGAGTTCATTAATTGTAACTCCTAGATTTTTTGGATATTATTGTTTTAGATAATAGGGGTTATTTAATGAACTGGGTTGTCATTAATTTGTGAAAATTCTGAGCAGTCAAACTGGTATAAAAATCTGGAATTTTCAGCTATGTATTTTCAATGCAATTTCAGATTTGAGTTGGAAAATTATTATTGCAATATCTTTATTTGCTGCATTATATTGTCATATCAAACATTGCATATATATCACATTCATTCATCAAGACAAACACAAACACGGCAGAAAATTTGTATTTACAAGAATCCACTTGGAGAGGGTTCTTACAGTGGTATTAGAGCTTGCCTGCAAAGTATTTGATAAGATGTCAAACATCTAAAATTGTAACATTCCAGTGTTTTTTCAGAGTTAGAACTATAGGGGGTTCTTATAGTGGTATCAGAGTTTGCCTGCAAAGTGTTTGACCAAATGTCAAACATCCAATATTAAATCACAGTCCACTGTTGTCAGAGTTAGAACCCCGGGGTTCTCACAAGTAGGGTGCCTTCATGACTTATACCAACCACAAATTGTTTAAACTTTAAAATGAGTTTGGTCAAAATATCTACCATTTTTATCCTCAACAGCTATTGGTTTTGTAGGTTGGGTGTCTCTATCACATATATTACACCACAAGTTGATGAAAATGAGAGTATTCTCAATTTTTTTACTAATTTCACCCACCTTTGTCACAATAAATTACATTTTAAATTGTGAATTTTATCCAACTCTTTTTATATAGCATTATTTATTTAATTTTTGTTGAAAAAGAAAGTGAGGGTTTTAAACAAAAGCCTTTTGTTATTGTTTTCTTGAAGAGGAAAAAAAAATTCATTTGCTTAAACAATAGTTTTTTCACCTAAGTGTGAAGGAGGCAAAGATAAAAGCATGAGAATTGGTATATCTGGTAGTTTTTTGTATGGAAGTTGGTCTCTTATAATATTTACATGAACGTTGCACACAAAATTGTAACCATGTCGAACATTCATACCCTTTGTCTTCTCCATAGTTAACATCTCTACCTCCCTTATGGTAGTGAATTTGTCTATTCCTTTTTAATTTGTTTATATGATGATTTTTGAGTATAGTGCTTTGTATAAGAAAGGTGCTTCTAAAAAATTTAATCTCATCTCTGTTTCCATTAATGAAATTTATTTTCTTCCCATTTTTATTTGTGTTTCTAGATTTTTGGATTGTAGCATTGAAGGTAGATGTCAGACTTGTTGTGCCTGGTAAATCTTTATTAGTTATCTTTTATAGAGCAAAGATCTGCTTTTACCTTTATAGCATCACAAGTACAAATTTCCCTTTGGTTATAGAAAAGGTTTATTTTCTTGTTTAATTATTTACTTATTTACAGCCCTTTTCACATTAACTACTTAAGATTATTTAGGACATGTACTTTTTGTTTCAACTCATAAGATGAAGACACATGTCATGATCTATTTTTACCTTCACATAGCGTTTTATCTAGGGTTTTTTCAATTATATGGATTCTTTAATGTACGATACAATTGAGGTTGCACACTCATAATGATTTATGCTTTTTTGGATCAATTATCTCTTTGGCTTCCATCATGATTCCTTTGCCTTATTTTGTGACATGGGTTTAATTACAAGTGATTCTTGAAAGATGTAGGGTCGAGAGATCAACTACAACATGGCATTAGAGCTCCATATGCATAATTCTTTGTTCTCTTTATGAATTTTTTGGCTTTGAGCAACAAAAAAAAAACATTATGGAGCCTTATGGATCTCACCGTTATGTTTAGAAGGCTTAAAAATCTGAAGGTTCATTGCTCAAAAACTAAAATTGATATAGGAAATGTTTTAGCAAAAATTTTTGCCTTGAGATTTGGGCATGAAATTTTTTTATAGCATATAGATCCGCATGTTTTACAGCTTTGTATAGGTACCCATACTTTTGTAGTGCTTTGTTAATTTGTTTTTTCAGTATGACAAAGACTGTTGGTTTTTTCTAATGTATCTTAAAGTTCTTGATGGTTGTTTTTATCTTTTGTAATGGGGTTTTGATTTGTCAGAATTTTTTTGTTTTTCAATATTTTAATTTGTCAATGGCATTTTAGTTTGGATGCCACCGTCATCCACCTACTAGTGGCAAGGTCTTTTTTGCCTAGCAGTCAAAGTTTTTATCACTAGCATTGACTTTTTTCTATTGCCAATGCATACTGACATTCCAAGTTACAAACCCCCTTTTGATGATTGTAAAACCATTTGTTGGGTACTTTATCATTGCTTTTTAAAGCCTTCGAGCGCTCTTAGCGCCGTAAACCTATTTCGATGTTTTCGACTAACATGGTAGTTGTAAGTTTTTCTACAATATTAATTGTTTTTGACAATTTTTGTGTTTTCTTGGCATACAATGATAGTTTGTCATTCACTGATAGGTTTTTTGACCAATTTCATGGTTTTTGATCATCAGTAGAATATTTTGTCCCATTGGAACATATTTAGATGATCAATTCTTGTTGATGTATGGCATCATCCGTACAATCTATCTACTTGCCCCTAGCCATACGTTGTCCTAAAGTGGTTTTTTAATTTTTGGCATAACATGGGCATATGTTGTTGAAATTTAGCAAATCACATGCCATAGGAAAGTTGGTTTTGGGCACTTTTTTGTGGTGCAGTTATTTTTCTCAAATTTTGTTTTTAGTCATTCTATCGCATGTCAACATCAAATCTACTTTCTTGGCTCCTAAGCTCATAACTTTTTCCCTGGAGTTTTGTTTTCTGCAATTCTTGTGACATTGGAACTGTATTTTGAAGCTCTTCATAACTATCCATGCCCTTTACTAAAAATTTTGCCCCAGGTATTTGTTCAGTGTTACCCGGAGACCCGTCTCCCCCCCTCCAGACGCGTCTCGGAGAACGAGACGCGTCTCGGAGACTTTTCGCGTCTCCGGAGACTTAAAAAATGGCCGGAGACTTCATGACAAAGTCTCTTGAAGAATCGAAGTCTCCGATTCCAAAAAAATAAAGTCTCCCCCACGTCTCCTAATTAAAAAACAAATTTAAAATACAACGTTAAGTCATTTTATGATTTTGACTTATTTGAACGTTTTTTTAGCAAGGTCATTTATGATTTAACATTTTTAATAAATATTAAATATTAAATAGACAAAATTCAAATAAATAAATATTTAATATTTATATATTAATGTAACAAATAATGAATTACAATTTA